>CASBSA010000282.1:0-52430 GCA_949129095.1 Volucella bombylans | reverse complement strand
TATCGGCCCCTTTCTTGGCCACTTCAGGTGTTCCGCAAGGTAGTCACCTAGGTTCACTTCTCTTCATCCTAACCATTAACGATCTTGAAAGGGTCATTCAACACTCAGCACTTTCTCCCTACGCTGACGATACCAAATTTTTTCAAACCCATTTCCTCACAGCATGATCTAAATAGTTTTTCCACCTGGTGCATCAAGAACTGCTTAGAACTCAATGTCACCAAATGTCAATCGATTACCTTCTCACGTAAGTGCAAAAAGTCTCCTCCCCGAATTTACCCTCTCCACGGCCAACCTACGTATATCCATTGTTCAGTATATCCGCGACCTCATCATATCATCATATTATGCGACAGGGAGCTTAATCTCGCATATTGATGAGACAATTACAAAAGCAACCTCATCACTTGGCTTCGTTAAAAGATGGTCCTAAGAATTCTGCAACCCGTACGTGACCAGATCACTATACATCACGTTAACCAAGCGTGGTGTTCCGTTCAACGAGCTTATGTATCCCGAATTGAGAGCATCCAGCGTCGTTTTCTTCGATTTGCTCTTCGATGTCTAGCTTGGAATGATACTCTAATCTATCGAAACCGTTTCAAATTCAATAACCTGAATACCCTTGAGGAACGAAGGGACGTAGCAAACATTCTTTTCATTCATCGACTCATCTCGGGCTCCGCCATCTCCTTCACTAGCATTAGCCTTAAGCCCTGATGATAAGTCCTAGATATATTCCCTTAATTTGCAATGCCTTAATTTTTATTAGTTTTTAAGTCCTAGTTCTTAATCTTGTATTAAGTCAAATATATGGATCATCAACCCCCCATTTAAAAAAAAAAATTTCAAAATTGTTTGGTTTGAATGGATTGGTCTATTTCTATTGGTGCTGCTGGTTTAGGTCACTTTCTTTATACATATTACAATAATTCATGTTTTGGATTTGCAGGCTGAGGTTTTTGTATCATAAACATTCTACTTAAGTCGATATTAAGACCTCGTATAAAGATATCTAAGGTGCTCTGTCACAGTACGTTTCTACAAAGATATTCGTTGTTTTAATTGAATAATCCTCAGTTTTCAATTTATTGACGACTAACGAGAACTGATGATTCCCAGTGGAGTAGAAATCGTCGAGGAACATTCCCGTTTGCCTAAGTTTATTTAGCTGGTGTTCGAGGGTTCGTGTATCCCAGCGTAGTATATAGTGTATCTTCGAAGATATTAAAGGAAATAAGGACCGAGTTAAGAACCCTAACCGAAGTGAATTGAGCCTTTGTGTTTTAAAGCGGGTAGCTCAGCCGAATCCTAGTTCTCATGAGTTAGGACTAAACTCCACGCTATACCGCTCTCTATGTACTTATGGGTTGATAGGGAGGCCCTTTCTCGAGCGCCAGTTAATTTTTTTTATAAACAGAGAAATTATTTTATTGCAAACAATGTCGCTTTTTTCACAAACAAGTTAATTCTGTTCACAATTTTTCCTTAGGCTCTATATATTTATAATACATTTATTGAATAAAACAATCAAACGAATTTGAATTGGAAAACAAAAGTGTACAAATACATTTTTGGTTTAAGTTATTTTTAGAAAATTATTAGTTCCTGTGCGACGCGTGTTAAGGTTTGCAACCTTACAGCTGTTCCTCGTAGTTTTATTTATTTATTTATATTTGGAATCCTTATTCTGCCACCGGACAACCCGTATATATTTTTTATTTTATTTTATACTCTATATTATAAGCTTTTCGGAAATGTATTTGACTTTGTATAACTTTTGATATTATTGCACTAGAGCAAAAGTTACTTTTGCACTTTTAAAGTAATTTTACATTTACTTTTAAAGTACTTATGACTTCGAGTTCAATGATACGGCACTTGTTTCCTCACATGCAACGATTCCCTCATATGTGTGAACCTTATATGTGTGTATATTTATTTTGCCTTGATAGAAACATACGACGAATCTGCAAAAAATTTTGATTTTTCTGCAATTTACTGGTTAAGAGTGGGCGCTCTGTTCTAAGAAGCCTAAAATTGTTATTCTGTGATAGGAACTAGCTTCTAGTTTAATCCCCTAGAAACATGTGCTCGAGTGATACTTGTATAAAGTAAACAGTGTGAATTACGACCGTTGTAATTCTTAAACTGAGTATATTTTTTTTCTTTCGGTTTAATAAAGTGTATTTTTCCCTGGGACAGGAAGGATTATTTAATAAAATTGTACGACATTAGATTTTTATCTCAAAAATACTATTATCTGAAGTATGATAAATTACCACATCTTTTAACTTTTAATGATGATAATTCGCGGCTGACAAAGTATATTCTGACCAATTTTTGACAGCATTTTTGAGCATTAGAGGCTATATATCCGCAATAACTTGTTGTATATTGTCTTCATTATCTTCATTAGTTGCTGGTTTATCCTAGCAAACAAGAGACTTGACGTTCTCCCTACATAAAATATCATAATTGAGCGCAAGGTATTCGTGGCCAATTTACAAGATCCATCTGTATTAAAACTGAATTCCACTGCAGCGATAATTTTCTTCGGAATTCACTGATGGTATTCTGATTGTCTGCCTAGTGTCATGTACAAATAAGTTCGCAAGCTATTAACAGCATAGCAAATAACAAACTCGGAACGATTGACCGGTCCATAGAATTGAAGAAATGCTCGAAGAAGTCCACAATTTGGTAGGTCTAACCATCATGAATTTGCATCCAGTTTGACGGTTATCAAGATCGGAAACCTGGCGCCACCTGAAAAAAGTTCGTTTACGTACGGATTATTTCATTATTCTGAACGAAATAGGAATTCTAAGTAAAACTGCAGCAAAAAAGAAGGAAAACATGGAATAATAAATGCCTGAATCGTTGAATGGTTTGAAAAATTGCATTGGCGTCTAGGGGAGTTTGTAATAATACTCGTATCTTAAAAGTTAAAGTACGAGTAATTAGGGATATCAAATCAATAATGAATTTACTTTTATTCTGCTTTCATACTTTCACCATATGAAATTTAGAAGACGATTACTGATTTCTAAATGCTGTAGACTGATACATACATATCTCGACGTAACACGTTTGACATCGTCCGATTTAAAAACTCTTCTTTGGGGTTATTCTAAATAAGGTGATGTATCAGATATCTGCTGAGCCAGGTTTTAAGACGGAAGCCACGCTCTTGATCATATCCATCCATCTAGAGAGATGTGTTACATTATCAGCATCAAAGGTCTCACGTATCATTGATGAAGGATTTACTGCAGTTGGAGAGGTACTTAAACCATTGGCATACAGTAAATTGTGGACAAAGCTAACAACAATACATATAGTCCGCCGTCTAGTAAGAAATTAGTTTCTCACTGTTTGAAGTAAAGCGTCACTTTCGACTACTGAACTTCCTTCCAGTTAAAATTCTTATCTACCCCGAATAAAACGTCAACTCTACGACTATCACCTTAGTGAAGGTCTAAAAAAAGTTTGGCTGTAACAAAGCGTTGTTCCTTTGATTTTGTGAAATAAGTAGCTTTCAACCATCTAACTCGAAATACGAAAATATGGTTCTACAGATCACTGCACCAATCTGCACAGGCGAAGCTATTTTTGCGGTCCAAGATATCAATTACATTTTTGTTACATAATATGTCGTGTGTGCAAGATGTGTTAATGGAGGTAAGGATATAACCGAGAAACCTATGAGGTGGACCAAGATGTGAATGAAGAGCACATCGAATCAGCAGTTAAAGGATTCTGAATGGCAGAAAATGGGTTGCGTGTTTTGAATCAAGTGAACTGAAAGATGACTCTCAAATAAGGTAATATGGAAATCACACTGTGTAATACAGGCTATGTACATAAATATTGGTTCAAATTTATTTTGTTATGGTTTTAATAAATTTAGATGATGCAATTGCTTTTCATTAAAAAAATTAACACATTGAAAGATTAAACTCATTTACAGAAACTGATCAAAACATTGAATACATATTTCGAATAACTCTTAGGTGAAGACATCGCTGTACTTTAGCAGATAATGCAAAATTACACGGCAACGGGTTTAAAGTCAAATGAGTTATGGATCTTACTTTGTTTTTAAATAGGCTCCCGAATCATGAAGAATCTGTTTCAATATTCGTGCTGTTTCGTGATTGTTTAGTAGTCAAAGGTTTGGTCTTCCTTACCGTCTCCAACCTAAGGGCCGGGACGCAAAAATCTTCTTCCCTGGAGCTTTATTGTACACTCTCTCGATATGTATAAGCTACGTTAATACAGCCCATAAAAGTACAGTTCCCGTCCAATTATTTTTCTGAGTTCACCTTTCTGACGATAAAAACTTTTTCAGGAGCGTAGCGTGTGTTGTAGAGCACGTATATTGTTGTTAAGTTTTTGTAATCATCTGCTTTGCCAAACCAAAATAGAAGCGATTTTCTAGGGTAAATCTTTGTTGAATCTCCAGTCGGGTGTTATTTCTGGAGCTTCCGTTTACTTCGAGGACGGGTGATTCTTAAACTAATTCTATTACTACTATCAATAGTTGCATTTCATACTATACGGTGGGAAAATGATTTTTTGTTTGTTGATACCATGTACTTGGTTTTGCCTTCATTTAATCGGAGACTAATTTATGACAGCGCTTTTCGATTGCCGTTGAACCCTCTATGTCATACATGCATCTCAGGCGATAGACACATTTTTTGAAGGAAGCACCTACCATGTTGACACCTGCACCGCGCATTACCTATTTCAGCATTACATTAAAGCGGTCATATCTTGAGCCTGACAATGATTCCCATAAATAGTGAATCCGCTCACATAAGCCTTATAAACAAAAGAGGAGAAGAACAACCTTACAAAAGGCTGTTTTTACAAGGAGGACTTCTTTGGGAACACACTGGAGAAGTACAGCCTCCACACCGTCATCTGTGGAAACGGTCAAAAGCTTATTGATTATTCTGAAGAATGTGGTGTGATTAGATCCAGCAAACAGTTTCTGCAACTTTATATACATAAAGGAACCTGGCTGACTCATGATCAACAAACCGTCAACCAAATTGATCATATTGCTATCGACGCAAGCCATTTCTCCAGTTTTATGGATGTTGGAATGTTTCCTGTAGCTAACATCGATTTGGATCATTCTTTTGTTGGAGCCAATATACCGATGCGGATATCAGTTACAGCCAAAAGCCAGCCAACCATTCGTAGGAAGTTCAACGGCAAGAGTAGAAGAAAGAAAAAGAGCATGAGAAGCACTCGAGCGAAGCCTAAGAGAAGCGTTATCAGGACAAAAAAGTTGGGAAGTTTTACTAAAAAATAAATCCAACATGCCAAAGCTGTAAGGGCTGAATATAAATCTGCAAGGATGAATAAGGATACCTCATAAAATAACCACAATCGGTGTTAAGAATCTGGAAAAATTACTTTCACAAACGTCGATAACGTCTACCCGACCAAGATGAAGTCAAGGAAGCCAATTTCAAGCTAAAGTCTTTCAAAGCTGCTCGACCCGATGGCTTAACTGACGAGCTAATCGAAGCAGTAGATGATGGTTAGATAAGGAGCATGCAACAACTTATTTTTTAAACCTATGTCGGCGAAAATATGCCCGACTAATTGAACTTCAGCATTGTTTGTCTCATTTTAAGAGAAGGAGATCCCTTTAACTGTGCAACTTTCAGGTTAATAGCTCTCCTCAGCATCGCATATAAAATTCTGTCTGCCGTATACAGATAACATTCACATATGGGAAGAATACAGCGAACTATCAATGGAGCAATTTAACAGTCAACGAAAGAAAAACAAAGTACATGCTGTCAACGTAGAGCGAAACATACCATCGATGCTAGTAAGGAATTTTATCTATCAACTAAAATATCAACTCCGGCAATGACCCTAATGCGAAAAATTACATTAGCTAATCATTGCTTTTTTGGGATTAGAAGACATTTGCGTTGTAAAGCCCTCTCTTGCGCAACCAAAAAGACGAAGCAGAACTTTGAACATTGAAAGCGAATGAGAAGGCTTTTGGTCGCCTTGAAAGAAAAGCTCTTCGACTAATTTTTGGTCCCGTTTGCCTTAATGGAGAAGACGTTTCAACAGCTGTACAGCAATGCCATCCTATTAAGAAAATCTCGGCTAGCCCAGATTAAGTGGCTAGGTCACCTTGAGCGTATGGATGTCAGCGTCGCAGCAAGAGAAATTTTCGACTCTAATAAAGAAGGACTCCGTAGCAGAGGATGACCTCATATAATGGTGCTCATACTAATGTATGCTCCTACTTCGTGCGTGCAATTGTAGCCGTGTGAAGCACTGGTCCACAGATGGACGTAGCACCATCTAAGTAAGTAAATAAGTCGATGATACCATATCAATTTACACGACATACTTGTAGATATGTAGATAAGTTTCGGCGTGATTCCGAGTTTTGCTATCATTCTGTAGGATCGATCGCTTGTCTTTCCCAAATTCAAACCATTTTTGAAAACTCGATCTAAAAGTGATCTGGCGGGCTGGAAGCCACTCACAAAGGTGTCGAATAGTAAGTTGTCGAAAAGCTTGAGGTGTAAACACATTACGTTAGAAAAGGTCTTATATATGATATTAGCTCTCGGTGATTCTTATAAAACCCATGATTGCCTATTTTTAGATGCACGTGTAACTGATTGTCCAATATTTGTCCATAAATTGGTGCATAGAACGCCAAAACATATTTTTTATACACCTCTGCTAGTAGATCACCAGATCCGTGGTCTTATAGTATTCTCCAAAACTGTCATAGATGTATGCCAACACCTTTGATGCTCATTGCACAACACGGACAGCCTTTTGCCTATCGAAATATGGTCAGATACCTTGGGATCTGGCTAGATCAGTTTCTGTATTTTAACAAAAATGTAGATGCTGCTCTGGCCAGAGCTAAAGGCGCTTTTACCCTTACAAAGAGACTATTTTATAGCAGCCAACTCGATGCGAGGGTAAAGGTAATCTGCTACATGGCCCTTATCAGGCCCATGCTGGTATTTGGGTGTCCCGTGTGGTTCAATGTACGAGCAAACTTAATGGAAAAGATTCGGGTGTTTGAGAGGGCTTGCCTTCGCTTGTGCAGAACATCAGAGTCGGAGTACAAAAAATTGTATCCTAATGAGGTCCTTTACAACAGAGCGAAACTAATACGAGTGGACAACTTCGTAATTAAGCTGACTCGAAGGCACATTGCAAGAGCAATGACCTCGACGAATAACCTGATATCGTTGGCTTTCTACCCCAATTACCTTTTCCACGAGAGTGTGCGCTCTGACGGCTTCGTTCCACCGGAAGCATTCCTCTACCTTAATCAGATAGAGTTGATCCAGGATAGATCAGCGATGCCGTTAATCTTCCATGTCGCTCGGACAGCTGGGGACAGGCGACTCAACTACGACAGAGACGTCGCACACGGCAGTGTGGATCGCCTCAGGTTCAGTAGGGCGGTGGGGAATCGCGATAAGAGGGATGTCGTTCGGCAGCACCAGCATTTCTGGTGGTTGAATGATGGAGAAGATGTTTCGTCGTCGTTTCCGCCAATTACGGACCAGCCTCACTAATGAGGCAGAGCTGACCAATCTATTTGCTCAGTCATAGGATAACATTTGCATATGTTTAGGATAGCATTTAAGAAATATATACATATACTAGTATACACTAATGTATGTATATTATTGTGCATAATGGCTCTTTGTCTGTATGTGTGTATTGTGTATATAGGTTAAGTAGACTAAAGTTTATTTTAAGTTAGATATTAAGTTTTTATAAAAAATAAAAAAATTACATCCATAGGCTAAGTTTTTGTTAACAATTTTTTCTTAGCCCTAAGTATATAAAATAAATATTTCCCAATAAAATGTAAATAAAGTCGAAAGACATAGTTATAAGAATTTAGAGTAGCTTAGAGCGCCTGTGTGGGGCCAGTAACTTAGTATAAGATTGTTAAGTAATTGTAAGCTAGCATTTAAGCATTTTTTGTTAGTATGTAAGAGTTAGTGATTAAGGAAATAAAATGCACCTAAAACTGAAACTGAACTGGCTGATAAAGCGTCCAAAGTTAAGTCTTCCTTGTGCGAATTCGCAGCTTTTTCTTTTTTTCTTCTGGTTGTGCGACAAGAAAATGTCAGACTATTAAATTGCTCGGCAAATTCAGATTGCTAGATAAATAACTCACATCTCTTAGGACGTGGTCAAGTGGTTGGTGATTCAGTTGGTGATGATTTCAGTATTAACTGACATTAAATTGGATGCGGGGATTCAAAAATCACAGTAGGAGAAGAGAAAATGCATCGTTCACTCAAACGCAAGTTTGGTGATGAACTATTTCGGAGGTAGTATAGAATCTCTATTGAACTAAGTTTTAATATATTAACGAGATATGACTAAACGCCCTTCAATTGATGTCGTATAATAGCGAAGCGTCTTCGTGGAAGTGAGTGGACTTACAGAATCACGTAGTTTATCAAGAAAATCATAAGCATGGATATATAGGTACATTCGTAAATACTCGTATACCATATATTGGACCGTTGAAGACTAATTGATATTCAACATCCAATCACAGTAGAATAGAGTTAAAACAACATTCCAATTCAAATATTAACGTTCAACTCAAAGTATAATATTGTACTCGTAGATGAGGTGTAACTGAAATTGATGAAAAGGGCAAAACCAATTTTTTGCCTCGGTTTTTCTATTTGTTTTTATTTCTGTTTACCATGCATTCACATTCGTCTGAATTCTTCCATTAACTTTACGTTTTATCTATGTATTTCTTTTTAACATCCCAGGATGTTGGCATCTAGATGCTTAACTGCAGGCTATTTGCAGAACACCAACCAAACATTAATGTATACCAAAGTACATGCTAAGTAAAATGCTTTCACAAACAAAATTCAACTGAGTGGGGAGAAGAGTTCCAATACGAGTTGCTACATACATATATGAGTACGAGTAAGAGTACGAGTACCATCTAGACCATTTGAAATGAAAATAAACGCCTGTCGGCTTGTCAAGTTAAGTTCACGGATTTTATACTATGTTACGAATACCATGATGACGAGAGAGCTACTCCTCGTAGCTCGTATATATATGTAGTCTTTCTTTCCTGGTTGCAAATAAGCAAACATATGACCATAATATGAATAGCTACGACTGGATAACGACTTACCCGAGGTTTTATGATTAACTTCAGTTTGACGTGTACGGATATATTATACTTTGCATATTCGTACTTGAATTTGCCTTCAAATGGCAGGGGTTAGCTCCGAGTGGGCCTTAATCTAAGATGAGTGGACAATGACCTCGAAATGGGATACCCTACAAGGCACAGCATAAATTTTACTGTTCAGTTTTATTTGTCTTAAGAAAATAGCCTATTTGTGGCAATTCGTTTTATGGACGGCTTTCATGAGTTTGGGGCAATTTGGGGAAAAGGGGTTTATTTTTTGTTTTTTTTTTTGTTTTTGTGTGGAAGGTTTTGTGAAAAATGTCAACTCTTCAATTGTTGTTTTTGGTTTTGAAAATCCCTGATGCAAATGGTTTGATATTTGGTTAGGTGGACACCAATTCATTAAGTCTAATTGGTTTTTGTTTTCATAGAAATTGAAGTAAAAATCACCAGAAAAATTGTCTATGCATAATGGGTAATAATGAGTTGAAGTTTGTCCTTTTTGGGTAAGAAAAATCATTAGCGCCATCCGAATTAGATTTACGACTAGGAAATTTTCTCTGACCTAATCAATATTAATTAATGGGTTAGTACGCGTATCTAATCACAAATGTTTCGGCATAGCTGTTAATTTGAAATGCCAAAATTAGCCATGAAATTCGTAGTCAGCATTTCAAGCTGAAAGCCAATCAGTGTTTGGGGTTAATTACGCTGATGGGTTATGTTACCAGTACTGTCAAGGATATGATTTTCTGTACAATAAGCTTAATTGAAATCAGCTGATTGGGCGCCTCTTTGGGTAAATATCTCTTGGGCTTTTATAAAGAGTTTGGATTTTTCTTGGAATTCTAGATATGAGGATGTATCTTGCGTATGGGGTGTAGGCAAATTATATAATTATGAAGGAAGCCTTCAAAATGTCAGTTTATTTTGAATGAATATTTGTGACTCATTCAAATATCCATTAGGAAAACAATTATATATATTATACGAGTATATGTAGAAGTAGGCTGCCGAATTGCGTGCGGTATTTCAAAGCCGTTTTCTTTTTTATCACATACATAATATATATTTTATTTTTATTTATTTATTTTTTTGTACAGATGATGGAATAATAAACGAGATACTATGACACTGTTACCACTTCGAGTATTATATTTCCCGTAAACATAGGGCCTGGGTAATGTTAGTTCGGCCTCCATAAGTAATGAATAACCTAGAAATGGAATGTCCCTTAATAGCCGTTTGAGTTATAATATCTAATTTAGATAGAGCCCGTGATGGACTTGTGCCTCAAATAACAAATCCTTCCAGTTAGCTTGATAATTGGTAAATGCCATCAGTTATACATCCCAAGGGCGAGATCTTCCTCTACTGCACTCCGGGTAGGACTCGAAGACTCTTCTGCCCGGAGTGTATATATTTTTCTTTTATTTTATTTCGTTCATAAATAACATTTTGCTTTCACAAAGTTTACATTAATAATATACAGAGATTTGATTTACTGGACACAGTATTTTAACATGTCAGAAATGCTTTAAGCATACATTTTGCGAGTCAGACCAATTTTTAAAGACTGTAGAGAAAGGAAAATTATTGGACGTAGATGCTCCATTTGGCGACAGGTGTAGAAAACATACGGGTCCAAAGTGCCACAAATGTGACATTTTTAAATTTAAACTAAATGTTGTTGGGGAAGAAGAACGATTGTCTATTAAAACAGAGTTCGATGAACATGTTAATGCAGCTGACTTTGCATACGAATTTTTCAGCGAATGAAAAATAAAGGAAAGACTTTGCGTGAACCCTTTGTTCGAACTTTTTACTTCGATCTTCAACAGTGTTTGTCAGCACCGTTTTTAAGAACATCAGAGTCTTTTTATCAAAAACCTCTTTGGACATACAATCTAACAGTCCATGATTTTAAAACTAATGAACCATTTTGCTATTTGTGGCACGAGGGCATTGCCCTCGTGGAGAATATGACATTGCTTCTTGTCTTTTTCATTGCCTTTTTACAGTGATAGTTTTCCGGATCAAAACAAAAATTCATTTGTAGCGACTATGATGGAAACGTTTATGTAAATGGAAAGTCCTGTAGAAATAATTGATCATAAATTTCTTATATCCTGATTGAGAAAAACAAAAGAAGGATTTTTTTTCTCCGTGGGTAGGTAAAAACCTTCATAGGCATCATAAGCACGCGCTCATGGTAGTGTGAGATTCTTACTCACTAAAAAACCTCCCATTTTCTATAAGACTACGACTAAGTTTACTTAACAAGTAGCTCAAGCTTCTGTAGTTTATCCCGTTTGGTACGTAGCTTTCCAGCGAAGGCACCTACTCGTAAAATTACCGTTATTTCACACGGTTTCTCCTTAAGGCACTAAGTCGAACGGTCTTGTTCTTTGAAGTCGCCGCACAAGATTTGTCTAGTTCAATCTCCGTGAATATCGCGGTGAATATCGCTATTCCTTATATACCATGGAGCATTTACGATTGCTCTAAGCGCTTTCTTCTGGAACGTCTGTAGGACAGACATATTGTTTGGTTTGGTACAACCCCATAGTTGTATACCCTAAGTCCACGAAGGTTTTAGCACTTGCGTATATATACTACTCGTATAAGCAGCTTGTTATATGTGCTTAGTTTAGAGTATCTTCCGATAAGCCAATTCATTTCTCTTGGCCTGATTTCGAGCTCTTCACGTTTCTTTTTTACGTGCAATTTCCACTTCAGTTTTGCATTCCCAAATATTTTGCCTCGTTTGTATACGGTATTTGTACCGAGTTGATGAATAAAGGTAAGTTTTTTATCTTTCTGTACGTGAAATTGACGTGTGTTGACTTAGACTCGTTTAGCACGATTCGCCAGCTCTTCGTCCACTCAAATATTTTGTTGAAGTTTTGCAGTCGAGGGTTCAACTGTTTGCCTTGTGGCGAGGATTGCCGTGTCATCCGCGAACGTGGCTACCACAGTCTCTTCATCTAGAGGTATGTCTCTAATGTACAGTAAGAATAGGTATGGCCCCAGAACGCTTCCTTGCGGAACGCCAGCTTGAATTTCCTTGAATTCAGAGTATTCAATCCCATATCTAACCCGAAACAGTCTATTTTCAAGATAAGATTCGAGAATTCTATTCATTTCTCTCGGTAAAATTTGTTGTAGCTTATACTACAAGCCCTCGTGCCATACCTTGTCGAAGGCTTGCAATACATCGAGAAAACGCTTGAGCATATCGTTTTTCCCTTTAGCGCGTGTTCAATTACAATTGTTATCCGATAGACCTGATCGATTGTGGAATGTTTGACCCTAAAGCCGAACTGGTGATCCGGGAACAATCATCTTTCTTCAGTTATCGGTTTTAAACATTTAAGCAGAAAAATTTCGAAGACTTTTGAAATTATAGGCAGGAGCGAAATGGGTCTGTATGATTTTTTGCCGTTTGGACAATTCCCCGGTTTTGGAACCATTACAATGGTCGGAGAAAGTCTTTTGACAAAAGTGTGTGCAATGTTATCTCGCCTGTTTTGATAGACTGAGAGAACTAACGGGTCTCTGTTGATGAGCAAAACAAAAACTGTCAGCTGCAATGTAAGAACTGAACTAAAACTAACTGGAAAAAAGTATTTTGACATCATGTTCTTTTCAGTTTTTTTCCTTTCGCGTGCCATAAAAGCTGGGCCCTGTTAATTACCAAGTCTTTTTTTAACATAATTTATTAATTTTAATGACATTCACTAACATTGAATTGGTAAATATGGGAAAAACGTCGGAAATAAGCCAGGCTATAAGAAATGAGATGGTGATTAAGTATGATGCGGGTATTTCAGTGGAATACTTAAGCAAGCTATACAAAGTGTCTCGTCAAACTGTGTATTATCAAATAAATAAGCAAAGAAAAATAAATCCACAAGTAACTTGCCACGTTCAGGCAGACCACGCAAGACAGCCATAAGAGAGGACCGTTTAATTGTGGGAAAATTTAAAGATAATGTCTTTAAAACTCCAAAAGCTGCAGCAATTGAATTGATTGATCAGCATAATATTCAAATTTGTGAAAGAACGTTAAGAAATCGTTTAAAAGAGGAAGGTTTTGCCACTTATGTAGCCAGACCAATACCCCAAATTTCACAGAAAAATAAGCTCAAACGTCTGGAATTTGCCAGAAAGTTTATACACAAGCAAATTATTTTGGTAGCAAGTATTTTGGACTGATGAAAGCTCTTTTCAGTACCATGCATCAAAAAAGAAATTTTTTCGCAGAATTCCTAGATATAAATAAAGAAGGGTATGAAGAAAAATGTGCGATTTTTTTTGTCAAAATACTTTTTCCGACCATTGTATGACTTCTGCGACTTTCCATTGGCTTGGAACGTATAAAAGTCTCATGGAAGCATTTATAATGTGGAGGAGCTTGAAAAACCCTTTTCGAGGTAGCTCCTTTAGAATTTCACTTGTAATCAAATCGTATCCTGGAGCCTTATTATTTTTTAGGTTTTTTATTGGTTGCTGTAGCTCAGACAGTGATACGGATTGTAGTTTTAAAGATTACTGACGAGTGATCTGAGCAGAGATCATAGGATTCTTCTAAAGTTGTGAGATATTTGGGGACCCCTTTTGTAATGAAAAAATCGACCAGGTCAGGTATTTTATTTGTATCGGTGGGCCAGTAGGTTGGCTTGCCCGTCGACAAAAAGTCCAATCCACGTTTCATAATTGTTTAGTACAGTAGCCTGCCCTTCATCGAAATGAATCTTGAACCCCAAAATGTATGCTTTGTGTTGAAATCACCACCGAGAATAAAGTTTGATCCAAGTTATTAAAAAAGGCGATCGTTGGCGTCGTTTGCCATCTTATATCTCGGAGGAAAATAACAAGATGCTATATTATAGTCCATATGATTTATGTTTACGGAAACTGAACTTATTTGCATAGATTCAGGTTCTGTTGTCACGTTCTCGGCATGCTTAATGCAGTCTTTAATATAAAGTGAGGATCCACCCTTCACGTTTTCTGAGGGATGATGCGCGTGATAACCAGAGTAACCTCTTATCTTGGGTTTAACTCCACTTTTTAAGTATGTTTCCGAAATCAGGCATATATCAATACGGTCTTTCCATACAAAAGATTCTAATTCGTCGATTTTTTTCAGAAGGCCATTTGCGTTCCATGTAAAACCGTAGTCAACTGTTTCATTTTGATTTTTGTTAGATTTTTTCCGAGCAACGAATTCGAGCTTGCTTAGTTTTTCTAACAAGAGCTTATTTATTTTTATTTGCGGATCTGTAGTGGCCGAATCTATTTTGTTGGCTTTTGACGCGACTTTAGCGTATGAAGTCGAGTGGGCCGGTAGAGGTTTAAATTGCACTTGATTCGGCAATGTTTTTTTGAGTAGATTTATGCTTTTGCGTTACCGGTTTCTTCATTATGACTGTCTTAGCTGTCTTGGGCTCATCGGTTTTAGGATATTGCACCTTTAGGTCCGGATGAATGAATTTCGTGGGACTTTTTCGCCTCTTTTGTATTTCTTTGGCGATTTCGTAACCTCGGCAATTAGTTGGGTGTTTTTCTCTGTAATTGACACACACTGCTGGGATTTTCTTATTTGTTTTGCACTCTTCCGAGAAGTGTTTGCTTGCGCATTTTACGCATCCTGGATCTTTTTGCCAATACGCCCGCTTGTGGTTAAAATCTTGACAACGTTTGCATTGGATTATTGTTTGATTGCTCTTACGCATGGGCTCCATTTTGACTCTGATATTTAAGATAGATTTTATTTTATAAATATCGTCGACTTTCTCGTTTCGATCAGAAGTAAGCATGAAAATAGGAAATCCGCGTTTGACTACTGTATCTTTGTCGCTATCCGTTTGTTGCTTTACCTTCTTGATTATGTTCACGGCGTCAGTAATCTTAAAACCTTGTGCTTGAACGTCTTCTATTACGTCTTCTTTTTTGCACGACGGGTGAAGTTCGCTAGCGAATACTCGTAACAGCTTTTCAAACTTATTTTCAAAAGTATACCATTGCATTTTATCGGTGTTAAGTTTCAGCGACAATGCGCGGTATGCCGGTACACGATGACTCCGATTCTCATCGACATTAATTTTCCACACGTTATTACGGAGTAAAATTATATTGAACTTTCCTTTTAGTGTTCTTTGGAGAAGGTCCCGTATCTTTCCGTAGTCTGGAGGGCGAGAGGTTTCGTTTGGGGTTTTGTCTTGATTGGTACGGTGGGCTTATTTTCATCTCTTGGTTGTAAAACTTCGGGAGATGAGCCTGCCTTACGTTTTTGGCTAGGCCTTTTCACGAGTACCGGATTAGTTTCGCGAGCAAGTTCTCCTTCGTCCGTCAGGTATTCCACTGACTTGCAATCTATAGATAAGTGAGAGTTTTTTTAAACCTCGTTTTCTTTTCGAAGTGAATCTACATCATTTTTAAGCTCGTAAAAGAGTCGTTGCATATCATTGAGTTTAGCTCGGAGTTAATTGGTCTCATGTTCGTTTTACTTTTCACTGAGTCCTGATTAACCGGCGGACTTCGTTTTCCGGAAATATGCGATCTAGATGGTGGAGATCGGAGTACCTTTGATGTTTTTGCAAAGAGATTTGAAAGCAATAAATGGCTCTCCCCAGAATCCGTAGAGCCTATCTCCGTGGATTTGCCAGTGAAACTGGATTGCCACCTGGGGTATTACTTCCGTTTGTTTTGTCCATTGAGTTTTTTGTCTGTCCACACACTCGGCATACAGAGGGTGCATTTTAGTCGCCTTTTACGACAGGCATGCCTACCTCTGGTATATTCTAATTCCCCTACCCGAAGGGGTAGTGATAACAGTAAAAATTCAATACCTACGTGATTTGCTCCAATTTGTTAAAACAGTTGGCGTTAAGCAAGAATTCGTTGTCAGAAAAATTTTCACTGCTCCCAAAGCAAAAATATAATTGGAAGAAAGTAACTTAGATGAAAAGGAGGAAAAAATTATTTGGAAAGAAGTAAAGTGGCTACGGTGTAATAGAGAATTGTTGACATAGCAGCTGAGGCAAAAATGGAACTCGTTGGAGAGAATGATTTTTTTGCCAAAATCCGTATCTCCGGCCAACATTTCTATTGGCGTCCAATTAGCGAACTCACGGCACTGTCTATGGTCTTCCGGCTTCAATTCTTACGTCAGAACAATCTTATACAGATGCATACCCAAACCAACCGCTACATAATCCGGGTTGACTCTCTGATATGCCCAATTCAGCTGATCGGCGACGAATCGACATTTCGGGGTTTTCTTCGTCTAATATCCAAAAGAGTGTACTCACTCTCAAACTTTTTGACGGTGCGACGAATTTCCTGCACACTGAAACCACGACGATTACCGACCTACGAAATTCACGTTGCGTACTTACAACTGAGCCGGAATTTCGATAATAGTTTTTAATAATTTACACACGTTCTACAAGCGTAAAACAATGCATGATAAATGGCAAACCTTACTGAATATTTTAACAACTGGATGTCATTGGTAACTTTGACAGCTGCTGACACATAATAACTGGAAAACTATCATTGCTATATGGCCACCCTTTAGTTTTGCAATATTTTAGCGGCATTTTGTAAACTCATCTCAATAGTACGACTGTCGGACCGCAGAAGCAGGAAGATTCCCTTTCCAAAATAAATATCTCCAAAACTTGGTACAAATGATTTTATTTCTATAAAATTAATATTATTTAAATCGTTACAATAATTCAATATGGATTTTAACTTACATTGGTAAGACTTCAGAATCTTGCTGCGGCTCAACCTGGTGGTGGCTTGTGAAAAAGAAAAAATTGATCTTACGAAATTCTAATGTGAAAAATTCTTCTCGAATAATTTGACGTTAAGTGAAAGTGCGCAATTAATGTAATAGAAGAAAATATTAACTTGCGCACCACGTTGCCAGCACAATTTTATGAAATTCGAATTTAATCATATCTTAAAAAATTATCTCATCGATGACAAAGACTGAGCTCATGCGATGAAAATATTGCTGTAACATCTGCAAATGTATATTGCGCCTTCACATTTGGGAAGGATTTGAAAATCAAAAGTGTGCAACTTGGATACATACATACATAACATACACATTAAAACATCGATTGAAGACAAAACTTTGAACAATTTTACATAGAAATTCGCCCATTTAAATTTATCATTTTGTGTGAGCCCTCTATGCCACACCACATCAAATGCTTTCTCAATGTCAAATAGGATCATTCCTGTTGATCTACCCATAACACGATTTCTTACCAATTGATGGATGGGTCCCATGGCTGCGTCTAAAGCCGAATCGTTCATCAGGATATACGCTTATTTTTCAATCGTCGGTTATCTTGATAATCTTTTCCTCCAATATTTTCTGATAAATTTTACTAACAACAACTGACAAGCTTATCGGTCTGTACCCCTCTATTCTATCAGGAGGCTTGCTTGCTTTGGGTATATGAATAACCTTTGCTATTTTCCAAACATCTGGGAAATATTGTATTGCATTTCAAGGCATGCATTAATAATAAAGGTTAGAAATTTTACGAAATCGTACTTCCTCTGTTGGTAATTTCTTAAGGTAAATATTTTTGATATGGTTGATTCAATCACTTTTCCTAATACGTGAAATGCATAAGAATTATTAAGTATCTGCACCGGTTATGAATTCATTCGACAGAGTTACATACGAGTAAGTAACTGAATTAAAAGTATGTAAAGCATTCTCTATGACAACATTTGTATTTGCATCTCCTACTTAAATGATGAGACACAACGTGGATTTGTGAGAAGCTTAGAGCTAATGCTGTTCCTTTTTCCATATTAGTTAAATAGGTATTCTAAACGCTTTTAAGGAGAGGAATTTGCTTGGTCTCATTTTTTATAATTTTGCATACGTTCCAGAAGGTCTTGGAAGCTTTATTTATTTCACTCGATGGTCTTGAATTTTCTTATATATTAATTTAGTTATGCTAGTTAATTTCGGGACGTGGGTTGGCGATATATTTGTCAGTTTCTTCTATACATGTTTCTATTTTTGATTAATTCTAATATGCGTCCCGGAATACGAACACAATATAACTTTATAGCCGAATATTTTATGGACAATGGTATGGACATCATATTTTGATGAAGAAAAACTAAGATACATAGAACTTGGTCAGTTTGCATTTTTTAAATAATCGGATTATGGTTAGAGGTAGGCTCACTTTATGAAGGTGGCTGAGATAAAAGGCCAGGCAAGTAAGTCAGTAACAGACGGACTTCCACGAGAACTAACTTGGAAATAAGTACGACTAAATGGAAAGATGATAGACATAGGAAACATTATTGACAAATCAGACAGTACATTTCGCCATGAGTTTGTTTGAATACAGCCCCAATTCCTACTCCTACAATTAAGACCACCTCCACTATAAACCCACAATTCATATTGAAAAGTTTTCTTAGATCAGTCTGTAATTTTTCCTGGAAAAAAAAATCTTGGATTTCTTTGGTTAATCAACGAAACTTCATTTCTTATGTTTTCTCCGTATTTTGTTTGCACACCAGGCAAAGGCTCATGTTGTATAGCTCTCTCCTTATTAAAATCTCAAACTCATCTATTTATTCTGTCTACTCGATAACATCCAAAATCTACGGGGGATATTCGAATTTTAGTTTTCAGCCATGATTGGGTTACTAATGCAATATCAATGCTAGCGTTTTTCTTTTTTTTGTAAACTAATGAATTCAATGTGTTTCTTGGGAATACCTTTGGCGTTCCATGTTACACACTAACATTACTATTGTTTATATTATTTGACATTATTATACAAAAACTTAGTCGCTAATTGTCCGATAACATTAAACTGATAAACTACATATACTCGTATGTACCTAGTTTAATAACCATCTCCAATATGAGCAAATTCAATTCTTCCATCGAGAATAACTCTCCTCTGGCGTCGCTCACGAGCGCTCTGCTGTTGTTTATAACAGCTGATGTTGATGCGGTGTGCTTCCATGCACTTGGGGGATAGTTATTGATGATACTTGTTTCCATCAGCTTAGTCGCAGTGCGTGTTGGTAGACATGGAAATCCTTCATTGACTGCAATGGATTGTTCATTTTCTGGTTGCTGTTGTAATGGCTTGAAAGAGGTCGAAAAAAAATTTGAATGCAGTTTTTTGTCTCATTTTCAAGTATTTTTTTTTAAATATTTATTTGTGCTGGTACATGCACTTTTATTTTTTTTAACTTATTTATTTCCACTATTTACAATATTCTTAAAATAAAAACTAAGCAAAAACAAGCGAAATACTTACGAACTATCTTAATAACGAAGTACAAAACCACATTAGAAGTGGTACGCAGTACATTAAATCCTTATGTGTTACGCTAGCTACAGCTCTGTGTTAAAAAAATTTAAGAAACATTTTGTTCAAATGTGTACCTTGTTATTTTAAGAAACAAAAAATGTGGAAAAAAAATTTTCTTTTGCCTATTTAATTTTGTTCACTTAAAATTACCTACGATACAAAGCAATCAAGTCACCAGTATTTATCCCGATTTGATCTACATTTATCGAGAGTATCCCTTTCAGGTACAGGTGCTGAGTGTACCGGCACATGTAGGATTCTTTTGTCTGTGGCCCTTCAAGCAACATGATATATAATCGGAACATTACAAACATCCGATAGATAGCCGTGTGCATCTAGATACAAGAACGCCTCAGGTCGTATGTATCCACTCGACAATGTGTTTCTGAAGTAACCAGGGTTAGGATAAAACAAGCCCGATATGTACTCGTTCTCAACAACCTTCACTGAGCGCGCGAAATGATTTCTGACACACCGGAAGCATCTAATATTGTCTTGTTGCTGACATAATGCCGAAAGTCGGTATGAGCGCTTCTGTATATTCGTAAACAGGCTCGAAGACATTTTCTTTCGAAAGCTCGATATTTCTCCATGTAAGAATGATTTATGTTCCACCATACAGGACTCGCGTAAGTCAATATTGGACGCACAAAGGCTTGATAGCAAATGACCTTCACATCGGATCTCAGATGATTCGAGTAAAAGAGGCTTTTCAGAGACATAAATGCCGCTCTCGCTCTTTTGAGCTGTCGGTTTATGTATTTCACAACAGTCTTTGAATCGATGCGAAGGCCATCAGAGGATTTTATTACCAGGTTTTTCCAATTGCGTCTCAAGTCTGTATTGCCCTGACTTACTGGGGTGCGGAACAGTATGGTTTCTCATTTGGACCTATTTATCTTGAGCTTCCAATTTTGACAGTAAACTTAAAAATTGTCGAATTTTATTGGAGACTATTCTGTATCTCGCTGATTTTAGATATGATATGATGATGAGAGTATAATATGATACCGTCAGCGAATGCTATCGAAGAAGCCATGTTCTTAAGGACTTCAGAAATATAGATGTTAAAGATGATTGGCGCAGCTACTGTGCCCTATGCCATTTTCTATCTGTTACAACAAATCTCTTCTTGCGTATCATTGAACTGATCATCGTTAAAATGGGGGGGAACTTCATACTTCATACTTAATAAGTTTATATATTAACCCGTCATTCACTAGGTGCCTATCTGTACATCTTTTGGCGTTAAGGTTCCAGTTGATATCGGAAACAAGTTTTATTATAGCATGCACTGACGAGTGAAATCTTTTAATTCCAAATTGATTCCGCGGGATGATCTCCTTATTTTCGCACGCGAGCAAGATTGACTTGCTGACAACTACCTCAAAAACCTTCCCAATATTAGGCAGGAGATTTATTGGGCTATAAAGGATCCTTCTTTTTTTACTATCGGAAATACCTTCGAAGTTTTCCAACAGTTTGGGAAGTAGCAGTTGTTAAAAATTACGCAGTATTGCCTTATGATTTCGATCGGTATATGCTTAAGTACAACATTTGGGATACCATCCAAACCAGATGACTTTTTGTTGTTCAGTTTTCTGAATGTGTCTGTGAGCTCATCAATTCAATAGATTTATTAAATGGTTTGTACATTAAGATTTGATCTTTTATAGTACTTAGTAATATACATCAGTTATAATAATTCAAAATACTTAACTCTAATAACAATATTTATCTTAATCTAAGTGTGAGATAGGATAGAAACAAGGTTTAAAGGATGAATAAAGAAAGGAAGTGTATAATGGGGAAAAGAATTTAAATTGATAGTTGGAGAAATGTTGAAAGATTACACTTTTAAAATTAGTTGGATTTGAAATATTCTTCAATTGAGAGGGCAAAGAGTTCCAAAGCCTTACAGTATGGATAAAAAATAAACGTGACGAGTTAAGGTTATTGTAACGATAGAGAATGAGCTTGATGGTTCTTGAGGAGCAAGTAAAATTGAGTCTGTTAAACAAGCAAGACGGACTTTGAGTTATAATAATTATGCAAAAACATACAATTTCTGGCGTTGATATATTGTTCTAGACTACAACCAAGCAAACCCCTGGCAAATACAGAAATATGGTCATATCTACGTAAGCCATAGATATAACGCACCGCGTCGTTGAAGGCAACTTGCAGTTTTCGCTTGGATGAATAGTCAAGGCAGCAATAGACCACCTCAGCATATGTTATGAGGGGTAGAACTAGAGACTGTACCAACTTTCGTCTTGTTTCCTGAGGGGTAAAATAAGCACTGATCCACAATTTGCGAAGACATCCGTAGATACGACCCACGACCACATTTGTGTGATTGTAACCAGACAAATTTCGGTTGATAATAAAGCCTAGACTAGTGACAGAGTCCACAGCTTTAATGTTGTTATTATTAAGGTAAACATCGGGAAGGAGGCAAGGGTCGAAATTATTTTTTGAAATGGGTGTTATTTGAGATTTTGATGGATTAAGAAGCAGCCCATTAGCTACAGATGTTTTAAGTTTTCATTGATGAGAAGAACAAGTTCATTGAGGTTACCATAAGGCTTTGCTAAATATAGTTGGACATCGTCAGCATAAAGGTGTACTGAAGTATGTTTACAGACTATTGGAAGGTCATTAATAAACATGCAGAAGAGTATCGGACCTAATATTGAACGTTGATGAACTCCTTGCTTTAATTCTTTCAACAGTGAAACACGTTCCCCAGAATTAACTATTTGTGAACTGCTAGAGAGAAAACTACTGATCGATTTTACTGCTCTTTCACTGAAACCAAAGTGATTCCTGAGCTTCCGACACAGAACTTTATGATTAACTTTATCAAATGCTTTATCAAAACTCTTGTAAATTTCCAGAGCTGTGGAAAAGTTGATGTAATTATGCACCAGTTGATTACATGAGCGAGATGGGAGACCATTTTAGGTAAAATAAGTTTAACAAATCGAATTGGAAAGCCATCCTCACCTATCGAATTGGACTTTATTGCTGTAACGCATTGAGTAATTTCAGCTTCCGTGGCTACTTCAAAACTTTCGAACATTGGTACAGAGCCTACACAGTCTACTGTTCGATTAGAAGTTGGGCCAGGAAAAAATTATTCAAGTCATCTGGATCCAGAGCACACTGAGAATTATTCCTTCCAACAGACATACCGATTGTCCTTAGGTTGCTCCAAAGTTTCTTAGCAGGAAGGGACGAATTTAGTTTAGAATCATAAAAGTTTTTCTTTGACGTACGCAGGACGCTGGTTGAGTAATTACGAGCCACTTTGTATGCGGACCAATTTACATTAGATGGCCTACGCTTCCATTTACTGTATAATTTGTTCCTCGTCTTAATAGACCAGACCACCTCCGAAGTAAACCAAGGACATACTTTATTCTGAACTTTCACTGTTTTCATAGGCACACATTCATCATACAATTTTAGTAGTATTAATTGAAACAGTCTTACTTTTTCGCAGCTTGAAGGACGTTAGCATCAATAGAATTAAAGTCTTTAAAAGTAAAAGTATCAGGGATGGCGGTTTTCGAAAAATTGATATCATAACAAGAAAAAAGTAGATCATGGTCTGAAACATCAAATGAAAGTTGGTCAAACAAGAGAACGAGCGACGAACACGAAACAATTATAAGAACAATTATAAGATCCTTCGCAAAACGTGTAGGTTAAGTTGTGTTTACTAGATGCATTCCTACTGAAGAAACTGAGTCTTTCAATTGAAAGGCCAGCGAATTATATTTTAGAAGATCCATATTAAAATCCCCACAAATGATTAAGTGTTCATAGAGGGCGCAATATTCGGAAATAGCTGAGAAAAAGGGGATGACTGAGCTACTTCTATGATTGTGTGTAGCTTCTTGCCTGTTCTGTTATCAGTTCGTCTGCTTTTAGATCCTCAGAAAACCTGCTTTGGTTATTAAACCACAGTAGCTCTTCAGCCACCTCAACAGATTTCCGACTTGGGAGATCGATTGTGTGGACTGACTCAAAATAGGAACCAATAAGATTGAGTTTTTTTTTATTTCACTATAATCACCACGTAATGGTTGTCGATTGTGGGACAGTGTTGGGGATTAATCCCTGACTGAGAAAGGAACCGCTCAGAAAGCAGTGGCACTTTGAGTTTTGAAATTTGGACGATATGCTTGATTTGAGGAAACATGTTCATTGAGTCAGACTTCATTACTTTTTCCGCACGTTGCCTCCAGTATGCATTGGCCGTGTATGACTGACTTTACATCTCTCAGGGGGGGCTTCAATCTTACCAGTTCCCCATTGCGCGGAACATCAGAATGCTTTTATGATTTTGTAGTCTCTATATGTCACGGTTTAGATAGCATTCCGTGCTGTTTCTACTTTTCATCGTCAATACTGACGACTCCATCGCCTCTCATACTACGGAATTGAGATTCCCGATGTAGAAGTCACAATCCTCGTTCGTAAGCTTCCTATTGTTAGGAACCTCAGAAGAAGACCGCTGTCTATTATATGTAATTTCAGCACAACCAGCAAACTTATTCTGCTCTGTTGCGAAGGTAAACATGGGGTCCTCAGCCAAAGATGTTTCCAGGACGATCGCTATCATATGGCAACAGCGGTATTTTATTATTGTGGATAGTTTTAACGTGTAATTGCGCGTCCGCAATCTATGTATGAATTGCCCGAAGGGCGACTTGGTGTAACTGGGCTGTAGAATTTAAATTTATACTCAACTTGGTTGTCATCAGTAAAGCACTTTAGGCGGTTACCTTTTGTGTTGGCACAGGAATCCAACCAAGTCGGGTGCCTCGCGTTCAAATCTCTCGCTAAGACGAAATAGTTGTTAAACTACTTATATATGCCAATATTAGATAGAGACGTCTATTATTTTTCAAAGGCAGAGAGGCGATAGTCGTCTCAAGAGGATTAAGACTCTAATTTCATCAATTTCAACTGGAGAGAATTTTAGCAGTTTACGAATGAGGATTGCCATACCTCCGCCACTGTTCGAATTTGTCCTGTTTATTCGTATATAATCCTTGAATTCCGGGAAATGTCTGTCATTAAGATTAATTTCGCTTAAAAAAAAGCACGTCATGTCGGCGAGCTGTCACAAAACGCAGCAATTCTCCTCGTCTGGCCATTGTTCTTATGGAATTGACATTAATAGCAGCTATCTCGAACTCCCTGACATTAAACACATTGAGAAGGGCATCCAATCTATTTATCTATCTGGCAAGGTTGTTTACTTGGCTCTGCAAACTTTCGGTTGCAGAACGCAAAATTTTATGTGAGCCAGTAGTGATTCCGGCATCGCTAGTATACGAGACTCAATTTTCAACTGTGTTTTTAATCATGGCAATCTTTTGGGTTGATGATGATTGGCAGGATGACCAGCCTTCTTGCAAAGAACGCAATACAACTGTTCTTTTGTTGCTTTTTTTGCGTGCCAATAATGTTGTTGTTGTTGTTGCCTGTCGTTCTTATTGTTCCCTTGGTTTTTTTCTCCTTATTGTCTCCACTAGTATACAGGTCGAAGCTGATTCATTGTCTATTGCTTTTGTGTCTCTGTCTATATGGAAATTGCTGGTGGTTGAGTCGAGGAGTGCATATAGATTGCTGCTCTTCATTGTCACTTGTTTCACTTGTGTTTTGTTTTTCGCGCGTTTGCGTCTCACTTTGGTGTATGAACCATCTGTGTCCCTAAAAGTATTTTTTTTCAGCTCTTCGATCTCTGTCGATAGTTGACTTATTAACAATAGAGCATCTTCATATTCTTTACGGCGATCAGAAGTGGATTCCACTTCGCCTTCCGTAGAGGGAAGTATTTTTTTTTAACCCATATATGCCAGCCGTGCCCAAACGAGGATACCTAAACAAATACTGTTAGTTTTTTATTATTTCTGTTTTCTCTTCATTTCTTTGTTTATATTTGACGTTTAAGAAGCTGTTGACTTGTAATTAAACAAAACAGTAATCAGAAATATTTTAAAGTGAATTTTCCACGCATCTTGTGGAGTTGTTTCAGCGATCAGTTAATACAAATAATAAGTAATTTTTATTTGTAAGTTTTACCACAAATTTTGTTAGTTTTTTTACAAAATTAATATAAATATATTGTAGACTATAAAATAAAATTGATTAATTCCAGGAAATTTGAACATCGTTGATAGAAGGTATGGTTTTATAACGGTGTCCCCAATTGGGGCCAGTGGGAACATCAGGGGTAAAAATTATTCTTATTTTGCAGAGGTAATTGTTGTATAAACAATGGCTAAACGAATTTTCTGCAGTCATAACGACTACCTTGGGCTTCAAGAAGCACTCGATGCTGTAATGATTGAGGACGACGATGAAACAGAGCTAGATTTAGTTGCACTTCCTCCAGAACCAAGTGTGTTAACCGATGAAGAAGAAGGTGATGAGGACCAAATTCAGAGCAATACTTTTCCGCGAGACATACCGGGTAGGGTCGAAGTATTCTCGAATCGAGGTGAAGACGAATGGGACAGTAGCGATGACGAACCCCTCGCTGAAATCAAGAGACGAAGAAATAATTTGGAGGGACCTCGCTGGCGTAAAACAGAGCCTATCTATGAGCCTATAGTTTCCACTGAAGGTAATGTGAAAGCGCGTCTATTGTTTCTAAAGCTATGCCAAGGAATCAATTTGAGGAAATAAAAAAATATCTTCATTTCTGTGACAATCTTTTCGCAGTCGAATCATCCGACAAAATGTGTAAGGTGCGACCGCTTGCAGATATACTTATGAAGAAATTTTTGCAGTGGGGTGTTTTTCACCAAAATTTATCTATAGATGAGTCAATGGTGAAGTACTTTGGGCGGAATCCGGCGTAACAATTCATTCGAGGTAAGCCAGTGCGATTCGGCTACAAAAATTGGATGGTCACAAGCTCGGACGGATACTGTTACGCCTTCGACGTATATTGCGGAAAATCTCCAGGAGCCAATCCTAAAGAGCCATTGGGTACAAGAGTGGTAAAGCTATTGCTTGACAAACTGGGCACAATTGCTACAGACCATGTGGTATTTTTCGACAATTTCTTCACTAGTTTTGAATTGCTCCGAGACTTACGAAAAGCTGGTTTTCGTGCAACAGGTACCGTTCGCGAAGGTAGAACTAAGAGGTGCCCTCTAGTTGGAGTGAAGGAAATGAAAAAGAAAAACCGTGCTGATTTTGACTATCGTTTCGACCAAGTCAACCAAATTTTATTAGTCCGTTGGCTGGACAACAGTGTGTGCACCATGGGGTCGAACTATGATAGTGTACTCCCTCTGGGGAAAATAAAGAGATGGAGCACAGTAGAGAAGAAAAAAGTAGACGTTGGCATCCCGCATGTTTTTCAAAACTACAACAAGGGTATGGGTGGAGTAGACCAAGCTGATCAATCAATTTCATTATACCGCACTGCTATACGTGGCAAAAAATGGTGGTGGGTTTTGTTCACGTACATGCTGGATCTAGCCGTGGCAAACGCATGGCGCCTTCAAGTTCTAACGAATGCTGAGAAGTTAGATCAGCTTCAATTTCGTCGCTACATTGCTCGTCACTATTTGAGACACGCAAAAAGTGAAAATTTGCGTCCAACAACTTCAGTGATGCCAAGTTTGCAATATGATGGTATCAGTCACTATCCAAAAAAACTACACCAGCAGCTAAGATGTTCCGTGTGTCATAAAAAAGCACGTTGGCAATGCAAAAAGTGTTTGCAAACTTTATGAATTGAAAGAGAATGTTTTGAAATTTTTCATACTGCATAACCCCAGTGTCCCCATTTGAGGACGCCTTTTTTTCCAATGAAGGATATATTTTTTTTTGTTTCTTTATTATTTTTTTATAACATTAACATTTTTCACCAATTAATAAAGAAATTTTGTTATTTCCACTGCGAAGTTTTATTTGGGCTCAAATGGGTTAATGATTCTTTTCTTTTTTCATTTTCATTTCATTTACTGATTGATTGATTTACATCTTTTACATATAGACTCAAAGCCTTTCAGTTTGTAAAAGCATAATTCATATTAGAATAGACATTTAAACTAAAATGTTATTTGATGAAACAGATTTTGAAATGAAAGAGAAGCTTTCTTATCTAAAGGGGAACTACTTAAATATTATTATCAGCCAAAAATCTAAATACCACCCTCTCGAATCGCCTGGTTCCTCTCAGTTTTCTAATGAAGAGGGGCAGGGAGTTCCATTGCCTGATGACGTAAACAAAAAATTGGCGCTCAGAGCTGTTACAATTAAATTTCTGTTGAATAAACATATAAGAGCGATTGGAGATACAAAATTCTATTTTTTCATAGAGGTACAGTGGCTCTTTATTGATCAGCAAATTATTTAATGTCCTAAGGGAACAGTATTTCATGTATGCATATAGGTTGCATCCCAGGATGTTTTTTGAATAGGCCGATGTGTGGTCAAACCGTTTAAGATTGTACACGTACCGGACTATGTTGTTAAAGGCTACAATTAGGTTTCGTCTAGTTTGAGTATTATGACAACAGAAAATCTGACACCCGTATGTGATGATGCGCATAAAAAGGGTTTTCGCTAAGCTGAGCCTAATATGTTGGGGTGTAAAGTTTTTTGATAGCGATAGAGTTCGTAAGCAACCATATATCTTGCCAATTACTGACCGAATGTGAAGGTCCCAGCTAAGGGTAGTGTTAAACCAGATGCCCAATTTCTTAACTTTCTCCACATATTGTAGAACAGCATTGCCGAGATACAAGACAGGAAAATAAGTCATTTCAAGTTTGGTTTTATAAATAATCATGCATTGAGATTTTTTTGAGTTTAAAAAGAGCTTATTCTTTTCGGACCAGTGAGCAATGGCTTTGAGGTCATTGTTGAGTTGTTAGGCCCCGTCCTCGATCATTCCAAGCTTGCAGCTCAGGCGGATTTGCGCATCGTCGGCATACATGTAAATTGCTGAATTTGTGACTGCAAGCGGAAGATTGTTTATGAATACACTGAACAATAGAGGGCCGAGAATAGATCCTTGAGGCACTCCTGACAATAAATTTAGAAAACGGGACGAGTTTTAACCAGCAACAACAGCTTGTCTCCGGTCAGAAAGGTACGGCAACATCAGTGTAGCAGTACTTTTTGTGAAACGAAATTGATTTCTCAGTTTTGAGATCAAAATTTTGTGATTGACCGTATCGAATGCTTTTAAAAAATCAAGAAGGCAAAGAAAGGACACCTGGTCACTGTCCATTGCCTATCTGATATCGTCGGCTACGTTTAAGATGGATGATCTGCAGCTATGATATTCTCTAAAACCAGACTGATGCGGATTCAGAAGCTTGTTATCTTTAATAAAAGTCGACATCTGCTTGTGTAACATTTTTTCAAGTACCTTAGATAGAAAGGGGAGAATAGAGATCGGCCTATATTCGGGTGGTGAAAGACGGGTAGCAGGTTTTTTGAGTATTGGAACAACTTTTGCCAATTTCCAAGCAATCGGAAAAGGTGAAGTTAATATAATAGTGTTACATATATGTGTAAGTATTGGAAGAATATGAGGCAAAATGATCTTAATGAATACTGCATTTATTTCGTCACAACCAACAGTTTTAGATTTGATATCCAATATAGCTTCTACAATGATAATCTTTGAAAAAAGAATTCATTGTCACAGTTACGGCCACTTAATATTTCGAATGTATCTGGTACTAAGGCATTTGGTGAGGAGCACTGAACTTTGGCAAATTAAGCGTTTAGAGCATCTACGTTGATGTTTTCAGGAAGCTGTGCTTTCTGACGGCCAACACCTAGCTCGCGAATATTTTTCCACAAAGTTTTAGGTGCAAGCCTTTTATCGAATTTCACCGTATACAGTCGGCGTTTCGCTTCCCAGATTTTAGCACGCACTTTGTTTCGCAAGACACGAAAAACATCGTGAAATTCCGCGAGACGAAAGCGTTTCCAACGTTTATAGGCCAGATCTCTCAGTTTCATGGCATCCTCAATTTCAACTGTAAACCACGAACTGTAGTCATTACGTACTAACTTCCGTTTAAGTGGTACGTGTTTTTTAAAAAGGTTATCTATTGCATTTTGCAAAAAGCTAACTTGGTCATCAGCTGAGACCATGAAATAAATCTTCTGCCAATTCACCTGATATATATCATGTTCTAGTTGACTAAGGCTTAGATTCATAAAATCACGGTATTCATACGAAGCAGAGTAAGTTTCAGTCATCATCCTGAAAGTTGCAAAAATTAGATCGTGCTTAGAATAAACCGGGGCTGAAAGCTGTGAGTATAAAAGAGTATTATCTGGATCATTGACAAGAAACAGGTCTAACAATGAAGATGCGGAAGCTGTGAAATTAGTTGGATTATCAGAGTTAATTGTCACTAGGCCAAATGTATTTATTTTTTCCAAGAATTCTCTTGAGCCCGCTTTACAGAGGATATCACAATTATAGTCGCCACAAATAATTATTTCAGAATAAAGCGGTGAAAATTCTTCAAGTAAACTAAAAAATTGTGAAAAGTCGACGTTACTATATATTTGGCCTATAGACAACACCAATCAGACATTTGTTTCCACTAGAAACAGTAATTTCCGTGAAACAGTAGTCAAAAGGAGAATCGGGACAAGACTTAGTAACAAATTTGTATTTAAGACACCTGTTGATGTATATAGCAGTTCCACCGCCCACTCGATTATACCTATCGCCACGAATCAATTTGTAGCCGTTTAATTCATACAGATCATCCACAATATTGGGCGGAAACCAGGTCTCCGAAACGCATATTACATCAATACTTGACCCTTGAAACATATTTCTAAATTCGTCAATTTTAGGATAAAAACTATGTGCATTAATATGGCATACTCTAAGGCCGATACATTGTTTACAAAGAATATTAAGCAAGACACGCAAATTGTTGTCGACGTCATCGGCTACATATAATATGTTATTGTTGTTATTATGCGATAATATACCCCAATGACAATTAGACAACAAGACAAACCAAAGGAGACCGGGGCAGATAATAAAAAATAATACAAAAAAGAAAAAAAGATAAAATAAAAATAAGAAACCACCATAGAACGCAGCTTACACATCTATGAACGCACGATCTTTTTCATTTCCTCCATTATTCGATGTACCATCAATACATGTGTTATCAGCAATTGAAATCAAGCTTTCCAGTTTACCGATTAAAAGTGTTTTTCCTGCTGCAGTGACTCGAATATAAACTCTCCCGCTTCGGATGAACACACTTTGAAGCTTTTTTTGACGTTTAAAGGAGAGAGCTTTACGAAGAATAATATGACTGTTTGTCGATAAGCTTTCATTTACGAATATTCGGCTGTCCGATTTAAGTCCAACATCATGTAAACAAAGGTTTTGTTTTGTTTTTTTCCAGCGGAGATGTATTGATTTTAGCAGTGATATTCTCTCAGCAGCTGATTTGAATTTCACAATTGTTGTTGACTTATCCGGGGCAGCCTTTGATCGTGCGCGAAAGATTTTTTCAGGAACAGGAGCTGGTGTGCAAGCAACAGAATGGCATAATTTTGTGAATAACTCCAGCAGGTTTTCATTCTGTGTTCGTGGAATACCTCGCAAAATTGCATCCATTGCATTTTTTTCGCGCTCAAGATCGGCAATTCGTTGAACAAGTTAGTTAGTTTTACTTTATTAAAATTCCACATGTATATTAAGTAATTCACATAATTCAAATATTTTACTTAAATTAGTAATATCAAAATAAGAATCTTAAAGGCACTCGATATTTACATACAATGTATTAAAATAGTGTTGAGTGCTTAATTAGTAGATTTTAAACAATATAAAATAAATTTCAGGAGGGGTGATCATTAGAACAATTAGAAATTTAATATTCTGAATAAAAATAATTGAAAAGTGCATTACATCATTTTAAACAATAGCAAAAAATAACATAATTAATACCATTAAGCAAGATTATAGATTGTAACTCATATAATTGCATCACATCAGATTATTAGAAACCAGGAGTTCTATGCTTTCAAAATTAAAATTAAATAGCCAGGTTCTTACACGTTTAAAAAATTCTTGAGGAACGTTAATAGCTCTAATAGAATGAGGCAATTTATTGAAAAGACGATGAGAAGAAATATCATAAAAATTACGATATGCAGTAGTATGGAATGAGGGAACAGTTACCATGCACAAAAAGATTCTACGTAAACTGTAGCTTGAGATTAATCTAAAATTCCGGTTACCGGAATTCATAAAAAAAGTCTTTAACACTTTATAACAATACAAATGACGAACAGGAAGAATTTTTAAGTCACAGTGTAAAGGATAACTAGGGTGTCTCCTAGGTTTTCGGCATATTATTCTAAGGGAATATTTCTGAAGAGTTAGAATAGATTGTACTTTATTCCTATATGTACCACCCCAGCAAGCTATTCCATATTGTAATCTCGACTGAAAAAGCCCATAGTAAATGGTTTTCAGCAACTTTGTCGAACATATATTGCGCAAATAGAAGAAGTGTCTGAGCGTACAACGGAAATATTTTCTTAGAACATCTATATGTTTACCGAAGCTCATGTTTGCGTCAATTATAAGGCTTAAATATTTGAACTCGTCGACAACTTCTATCGGAAAACATATATCGCTGCATTTCAAGTCATCATTAAAAGTAATTGGAGAAGAAGCAGATGCACAGTCACATGTTGAAAGCTTGAATTTTTGGCAATCAGTTGAATGAAAAAAATATCAACATTGCAGTCAGGAACAGGCGAAAGACTAAAAAACATAATCTTGGTTTCCGGGCTTATAACCAATTTGTGAGCAGCAAACCAACATCTTAAAATACTAAGGTCGGAATTCAACTCGCATAACAGGTCAAGGCGGCTAATTGAGCCATATGAGAAACCAACATCATCTGCAAAAGTTGTAGGAATTCCTTTAAAATTAAGTGAGAAAAGGGAGTTGATATAAATAAGGAATAAAATAGGCTCTAGGACTGTGCCTTGGGGCACTCCTAAATTAAGGGAAAGAGGAACACCCCTTACTTCATCAACTTTTACCCTTTGTGTTCTATTTGTAAGATAAGACCTAAACCATTGAAGCATGAATCCACGAAAACCTGCTTTTTCAAGTTTTTGAAAAAGAGTGTCATGGTCGACCATGTCAAAAGCTTTCAAAATATCGATAAATAACCCAGCTGTACACTTTTTCTTGTCCAGGTTCGACATGATTCTACCACAAAACTCAAGAAGAGCATCTTCTGTTGACCTGCCTTTTTGGAAACCGAACTGCGTCGCATGAAAAAATTTGGTCATCTTAAGATAGCTAATCATTTGAGTTTTAACTAGTTTCTCAAGGATTTTACTTATTGCTGGAAGTAGTGATATTGGCCTATAATTGCTCATTTCTATCGTGGAACCCTTTTTAAAAAGCGGTACGACGTTCAGTTTCAGTTTTCAATGCATTTTATTTTCTTACTAATTAACTCTTACATACTAACAAAAAATGCTTAAATGCTAGCTTACAATTACTTAACAGTCTTATACTAACTTACTGGCCCCACACAGGCACTCTAAGCTACTCTAAATACTTATATCTACTCGTATGTCGTCTACGACGTCAGCACACTTAAATTCTTCTAGAAAAACAGCTTCTAGAATACACGATTAAAAATATAGGACAGGACATCGATTATAAAGAATGCAATCTTTTTAAGGGCAATATTTGAAACTCCATCAGCACTGCTCGAGATTGTGTTTTTCAACGTGCCAATGGTTTTTAGAACTTCAAGCGAAGTTATTGGCTCAAATACAAAAGTGTTGCAACACGTTTGTTCTGGCTGTAATACCGAATTGCAGCATGGCCGTTGAAAAAGCTGACCAGATAATTTATAACTTTCTGATATGTTTGTAAAATAACTGTTAAAAGCATCCGCAATGACTAGTTTATCAGTCACTGGACAGCCATCAACATGTATAGCAGAAGTTTTACTCCGAACAGAAGTTTTATTAAGAATACGAGTATTATTCACAATTTTCCATTCATTTTTTATATTTCCTCTTGCGGAAGTGAATTGCGATCGGTAAAATTCATCCTGACAAATTGGAATTTCTTTTTTAATTACTTTACACATTGTTTTATACAGATTTTTTAAATTCAAATTGTTAGAGTGTTTTTGCAATTTTAATCTCAGTTTGTTTTTCTCTTTTATTTTGTGTAAAAGATAATTCGAAATCCAGGGTTTAAGGCGTTTTTGAGAACTTGTGGGTTTTAATAAAGTGGAACAATTGACAAGGTGTTTATAAACAAGTAGTTGCATAAAGATTGAGACGGAAGTTGATGCATTCTCGGATGTATACACTTCATCCCAAAATTCAAGAGAAAGGTTATGTAACAGTTTCCTGTAGTTTATCTTCTTAAATTTGTTATTGGGTTCATGACTACAAGAATTCTCACTTTCCAACGTATTGAATAATAACCCTGTCAAAGAATGATCAGTTATCTTTAAATCAAGAACACATTTTTCGCAAATTTTAGACGAATTATTCTTAAACCGTCCATAAATATGGTCTAAGCAAGTGCCAGAAGCAGGTCTAGTAGGTTCATTAATAAAAGATGTTAGACCATGTGATGCTAGTAAAGCCAAGTAACTTGAAACAGTATTGCATTTTTCTAATAAATTAATATTGAAATCACCAATTAAGAGGACGTTTTTAGCTTTTTCCTTTTCAAGGAGACAAGAAAATTCTTCCATAAATGACGAGATATCGTACGTATGAAGCCTATAAACACAAATGAATACATAGATCTCGTTACAGATTTCAACTGAAACTTTTAGTACATCAGCACTAACAAAAGTAACTCTAAAAGAGGAGTAACTCTCATTAGTATTGACGAAAAATTTATAACCAGGAATGTACGAGAGCGGGTCAATAAGTCCGCGACTTTTGGAATAAAACACAGATTTTTTGATAAAAAAATAATTTTATTTTTCAACGTAGTCTCCCTTGAGCTCTATACACTTTGTCCAATGCTTCTCCAATTTTTTTATCCATTCCAAAAAAAATGATTTGTCGAGGTCCTCAAAACAGGCCTTTGTTTGCGAGATGACTTCATCATTGGAGTCAAATCTTTTTCCACCAAGCCATTTCTTCAGGTTTGGGAACAAGAAGTAGTCGCTCGGAGCCAAATCTGGAGAATAGGGTGGATGAGGGAGCAATTCATAGCCCAATTCATGGATTTTTGCCATGGCAACTGCACATGTGTGCACCCTTGCATTATCTTGGTGGAAAAGAACTTTTTTCTTGGCCAAATGAGGTCGGTTTTTTTCAAATCGTCACTGAATCGGTCCAATAAGTTGGCATAATATTCCCCATTGATTGTTCTTCCCTTTTGAAGGTAGTCAATGTGGATTATCCCGCGTGCATCCCAAAAAACAGTCGCCATAACTTTATTGGCTGACAAACCCACCTTGGCCTTCTTTGGCGCCGATTCACCCTTAGAAACCCACTGTTTTGACTGTTGTTTGTTCTCTGGTGTGTTGTGATGGATCCATGTTTCGTCCACGGTTACAAAACGGCGCAAAAACTCCTCCATATTGCGATTAAACAACGCCAAACCTTCCTGTGAAGTGAAGCACACGAAATTCACTTTTTTCCATTTTCTCCTCAAATTAGTGAGTAGTCTGATAAAAATAGCTGTCAAACACAAACTAACTGACGCAGCAAGTTTAAATTTTGACAGGAGTCAACCGACAGATGCCTGTTGACAGGAGCAGTGTTGCTGTTTCAGTAAAGAGGTCAGAAATTCAAAAAGTCACGGACTTATTGACCCGCCCTCGTAATAATCATCTTTTTCAGACTCAAAAATCCATATTTCTGTTACAAAAACTAAATCTGGAGTACACTGAAAGGAATCCAGATGAGCGACCAAGGCTGGGAAATTTTCTCTTAGGCTTCTAACATTCTGATGGGCACAAAAGAATTTATTAAGACAATGGGAACTTTCAGTAAAAACATTATCACAATTAGAAGTAAGAAGATCGACGGAAGAAAAGTCATAGGGAAAATCAAATTCATTCATCATTAATAAATGTATAATGACAGTACGAAAATTAAATTAATAGCAGATCAATGAATGATCTTATATTGAAGACTTTTCCTCCCTCTTCCTTCCTTACAAGAACATTGTTTCTATCACACCAAACATATTTAATATTTTGCTTTCTCTTCATTTCTCTTGCTATCATGAAGAGAGCTTGCGTATACTTCGTCATCGAATCATTGATGTACATATATACTCGTTGTATTGCCACTGCGTTTCGTACTTTTACTGTTGTTGTTATTGCTGCCACCGACGCTGTCAATCACTTTTGTGTTGAGGTTGTTTTTGTGATTCTTCTTTGCTCTCATAATTCTTTGTTTAGTGTTGAGATCGGCGAATTGTAAGTGGATGACAGCAGAAACCATCGAGGTGGATTTATGCTTCACATTTTTTATATAGCACTTATCAATTTTTTCATCAGGTACGTCGATAGAAAGGGCCTTGGTAAAAATTTGTTTAGCCTTAGCAAGTGCATTCGTATTATCCACACCAGACATTCCTATGATTTCCACTGAGTTGCTGAGAAATTGCTGCTGCTGCCAGTTGAATTTGCTTACCAAGTGATCTACTTTTTTCTTCAGCTCGGTATTCTCCGTTTGCAGTAGATTTAGTTGTTGCAGAAAACGAAGATTTGTTTCCTCCAAGGTAGAGAGTTTTTTATAGATCATCTGAAGCGAACATTCACTCTCAGTGGCATTGAACTCTTTGCTGTTGTTATTAGCAGCCAATTCGTCAATATATATCGTCAATTGGTAGCCGTAAATGTAGAGAGCGACGTCTTTGAACTAAACACTTGTCACAACGAAAGGGAGTACCACTTGTTTTAATAAAATCTGCATCTTGTTCTGTGATATTAACACACGAATAGTGAAAGAATTTAGCGCAATCACTACAGTTTATTTTTGTTATGCAATTCCGGTCAATTTTTAGAGAACACACAGAGAAATTCATCTTGAATTAGAAATTATAGTTCTGTAATTACGATGTTCACCCCACGAATATCAGTACAGTACCTAATGACATATTAGGTGTTGTAGCTGTTGCAGTGGGTTCCGATATAAATTCAAGTTGATGAACTCTTTGGGACAGATCTGCAACTGTTTTACTGACTTCTGCGAAACGCTGAATGAAATCACTCTCAATGTTGTTAAGTTTGTTGTAAATTTTTTTGTTTTCCTCCAAAATCAACTTTTTGAGTTCCTCGTACTGCTGTCTCATCAATAATTCAAGACCTTTGTTTTTGTCTCCTGGTGTATTCACACAGGATGATGCAGGAGATAGTTGTTGTTGGCTCTTGGCTGAGGTTGAGCGAAGGTCACGAATGGGTGGTGGCGGCATAGTTGTCATTCGAGATAGTTTTGTGGATTTATGATTTTATAAGATAAATCGGAAAAAGGATTAAGGGCAGAATTATTGCACTGTCAGGTATATCCTGAGTTCTTGAACCAATTTGTTAACACTTTTTTGAAGAATAAAGCAATTGAAATTGAATGCACTTGATTTTTTTAATTTCTCTCAACTACATTTCGAGCAGAGGAACTGTCAACTTTCAGTGACTATTATTAATGCGGTTGATTCGCTTAATGTTTTTAATTTTTTTTTTCTTCCAAATTGATTTCAATTGTAATATGTATATTGTAAATGCTCACTTTTTGAATTAGTGTCCTATCACTGTTCACTGTTGTGACGTGTGAGCTACCACTATTTTTTTTTATTATTTATTATCACGCACTTCTGCTGTCATTATTATCGCGCGACTCTCACTTCTGCACGCACTATCGGTAGATTTATGATTCTCATATGACAGTTCGAGTAGGTTGTCTTATGATGACCGGCACAAATTGAACAAAAAATTTGTATGTGGTAATTCTTTTCGTCGCTTCAAGACATTTGACAATTTCGAAAGTTCTTTTGTCGGCGATAAAAACTCTAGGTAATTTGAGTGTGAAAAATACAGCGAAAATTAATTATAACTGTCTGCTGTGATGTTCTTTCCGATTAGTCTATGATTAGTCTATTGTGCGTTTTTCTTATTGAGGGCATACACTTGGATTTACCCACATTTTTGAACATTTAGTTTCAATACCTACAAATGCACCAATGACAATCACTGTGTTTCAACCCATGCAAGTAATTACACAGACTTTTGGCAAATGTTGCCTATGGTGTTGCCTTACGAGTTTCGTACATCACCATATCTTGACCTTTTCCGACATTAAAAGGTTCGGTGGGATTGTTTTCGATCCGATGAGTATTGGCCTGAACATTTGTGTTTTATCTAGTTTCTGCCACAGTGTGAATATTTGATAAATTGTGGGGTTGCACACCATTTCCACAATATGGCAGACAATAGGGTCTCTATTTTGCGGATCAGATAAAAAAAACTAAGGTGTATATAGTACTCGTATATCATATGGCGAATAAGAGTTCGTGAATACCCAAGACCAAATCATCTTGTTAAGCTTAGGTTTAGATATTGCTATCATTACTTAAATTTGGTTCGAAGGAGAAAATCTTTGTTTTTCTTGCTCAAGCTTAATAGTTCATTCTGCCTAACAGCAGAAGTTATATTGACCCAACGTTCAGTAGTCTGCAAATGTTTTTCGACATCGTTAGCACCGACTATGGCTCTATTTTTAAATTTCCTTACTCATCTCTATAGGTTCCTGCTCGAATTTTGTTGGCTTGACATGTCCTTTTAGCATTTTGTTCTCATGCTCTTTCTTTTAACTCTGTAGATGTCGATGATCTTCACTCTTCATTTGATTTTGGAGTACACGAGCCAATCGCGTTCTTATATGGTATACTGTGTCGCTTCATAAGCAAGTTGCTTTGCTACAAATATTTGTTCACTTTTCATCAAAACATAGGTGTCATGCAAATTAAACCCACTACTTTAGTTTTCTGAGGGATTGTTCTTTAGTTTTTTTAGTCTCCTCAGGTTATTTCTTTGTTGTTTTGGCATATGGGATATCCGTAAACGTTCCTTGGTAAGCAGCGAGTCTTCGGGCATCTATAATACTGGAGGAATATCTTGATCAATTTGGTTGACCGTTTTTGGATCTGGTGACCGCCATCTTCCTTTGTAAATACATATTGAGGTCAGAAAACCGTGTTCTAACTATAGTTGCTATTCCGTTTCGGAGCTATGTTCAGTTTATCTGCAGATGTTGCCTTTTAAAGGCCCACTTTCCGATTGTACTATCAACCGTAATGCTATACGTAGTGCATTGCTCGTAATTCCTACGATGAGTTCATCGATAATAATGTCGATGAGATCATACAAACATTATTTTGTAGCAGCTTATATTTCTTCTCTATGGGCGTGAGTATATAGCAGGCCGATGTTGGCGAATTCGATTTTCCAGCCTTTGCTTCATTCAGGTTTGTATCAGAGCATCTCGAATTGCTATTTGTTCGGCTAATGTCCAAATATAATATTCCATGCGTAGATCCAAATTGTCCTTCGATTTCATTCGTGGTCATAAATGGTTTCTTGTCAAATTGACGCCGTTCAGTACCTACCCGTATTGTATAAGAGAAATGAGGAGGACAACCCTTAAATAGAAAATGCTGCCGTTTTGCTGTGTAAATATAAGCAAACCTCAGCCTAGTGAACATCAATGCATAAGTAAGGAACAATACGGACATTCCAGTGATGAAATTCTTATCGTTACGTCTTGTCATGTGGCTTGTATAAGCTTCGCCATTTATCAAGGAAGTTGATATAGGGGAAATATGAACCCATGGCTGAGCTTGAAAATTAACGGTGGGCTACAAGCACTATTTCTCAAAGGATTTACCCTTCCAGATTGGTGGTAAGACTAACTGACCGATTAAATATTGTGAAAAAAGAATATGGATAATCTTACCTAATTAGTTATAATTAGGAGGGTCGCTGCAAAGCGGATGTACCTAACTATTATCTAAAAAATGTGATGTCTTGGCAGAAATAATGTAGAACCAGAGTGAATTTACATGCATATGTTTCTTCAGAACAAAGCTGAACAAGAAGTTTTTATCTTGGGGTACGTAAGCGAACTGATTACAATCCGCAATCCGCATGCTGATATACTATTAATATTCTTTCGGTTACGAACTATAAGAAGCGCTTTAATATTACAGAATTAATTCTTAGATTAATAGTTAGACCGGGTTTGTGTACATTATACATATAAAGTTCTGTATTTTATTTCCTTGTTTAAATGTTACAATAAGAATATTTATAATGTTACTGTCTAATGTCATTTTTATGTTGTTAAACATTTCGAAATAAATAATGACAAAACTAAAATCTATTAGTTCGAATAACTGATTAAAGCAATCGCTTCTCACTCGGAGGGTCAAGGTTCGAAACCTACCCATTGATAAGTTTTTCAAGTTTCTCATTTGTGTAATTGGAACTCAGACAGAAAAATTCTGCGTGTGAAGGCATAACACTGACACGTAGATTTGGCTGTTGTAGAGTTTCAAGCACAAAAAACTAGTGCGAATTATATCCTTCGAATCACTCTGAGTGAAGAAAAAACTCTCCGTCCTTTTCGGACCTGGAGCGAATATTGAAACCCAATACACCTGAGTTTCAAACCACTACAAAAACAATTTTCCTTTCTCCTCCTTCTATCTTTCCGCCCGCGCCATAGCAACAGTAAAAGGGTATCTAACCCCTTAGGTGCGCGTTGATTATAAAAAAAAAATAAATCTATATTACATTTACACTTTGTTTTATTTGTCTTTAATTTGTTGGAGGAGTAATCTCTAACACACCCCAACAGAAGAAGCAGGATAATGTTGCCATAGATTAATTCTACAAGTTCATTACCCAGATACAATGATCAGATCATGATTGGGGACTTTAATGTAAAGTAAGGAGAGAAGAACATCCCGACCGGCGTATCCACTAGCCAAAATGTCTTCATACCCAGCATGCATTTCACACCCATCAGCACCTACGCAAAAGACCTGGTAGTCCCTTGATCAAAAATTGTCACATAACGTAAGTAGATTGTATTGCAACTGGTGCCAATAACCCGAGTATTCTGGATATCCGTACATTCCATGTAGTTAGCATTGATTCGGGCCACTCGTCGGCGAAGCACTACAGGAGTACCGTGAGAAGGAGTAGTACTGAAGCTATGCGAAAGACTTCTTACTTCTTCTTGGAAGAAGTTCAATGAGAGCATGACCACACTAAACAGATAAAGGTTGGGTCTACCCCGAGAAGTGTTACATCCTAAGATCAGTAAGTAACTAAGAAATAAATATTAATTATAATTCTCTTGGATTATGAATAAATTTATGAAAAATGAATAAATCAAATGAATGACAAGAAATTAATTATTTGAAAGTGAATCTATGCTGTCGGCCTAATACACTTTAATTGCCCTTAAATATATATCTGCTACCTCCCGCTGTGCATTCGAGTTCATAATTCTAGGAAAATCTATAGACAGAAAGGATAATTTTTCTCAATATTATTTTGTCAAGTCTCCCGTAAAAATACACTCTCTTTTGAACGATTTTAGGTTGAATTTGGTGAAAAGGTATTTGATATTCCCTCAGGATTCTTGGTTGCCAAAGAAATGGTTACTACGATTAAAAGCACTTAAGCACTTACATTGAAACAGGTTCTAACAAATGTCCTTCTTCGAATTTGGATTTTCACACCATTTGATTCCTCTTCTTGGATTAGTCTTTCTTGGACTTGTTTTAAAACATTTTCAACATTAAGTACTTTTAAAACCTGATATGTACAGGGTGGCCCAAATACAATTTTATTTTTAAAAATAAACAAAAATCTATTATTAGAAAGAGGGAATATTCCCATTAGTTATGGAATACGATTTTATTCATGTGGCTACCTTGGCTGGCTTCACAGTAGCGCAACCTGTCAACCAAATTTTTCAAGACGTTGTTGAGTATTTCTGGCTTTATCTCACTAATGACTCGGACGATATTCGCTTTAAGGTCACCTCACCATAAAAGTCTAACGGGGTCAAATCGCATCTCCAAGATCGATTATACGATGGACTGTGTGGCATGGCGCGCCATCGTGCTGAAACCAAAGATCGACTTAGACCCATGTCTATAATTCCAGCCCACAAAATAGGCAATTGATGCCACCACTCCAAAACCCGCACCAAACTGTAACTCTCTATAGATGCATTGGTCTCTCGACAATCAGGTACGGGTTTCGCCTTGACAAGAAAAATTATTCGTCCGACGTCCGATTCTATTGTAGTTGCTGCAAGACCCAAACTCAAAAGTTATAATAAAGTGTATGGTCGTTTGCCTTCAATTGCTAAATTATAGGGAATATTCCGAGCCTCACCATGATGCGTGAAATGTTGATTTGTTGAAATCGATGGCGAATCGATGTTCCTTGACTGAGTCACATTCTCGTCGGCACGTAGCATACGATGACGGGGATCGTAAGTGTTGTCTGCAAGAAACCATTCTTATCAACTTTTTGAACAAACTTGCATCCAGCAGGTGTGGTTCTTTTCGGCCAAAACTTATTTTCAATAGACACATTGTTTGGGCAACATTTTTGAAATTAGTTTATAATATTTCGCAACGTTGCTCAAACGTAAAACGATTCATTTGGTTCTGCGGAGGTATGATACTGAGTGACAGCCAAGATTGATTTCGAGCTATCAAACAGCTTGTATTTGGACCACCCGTTACATACATTTTCTCAGTCCTTTTTTAGGCGGATTTTTTATTGTAAAGATGTAAAGACTGTTTAATAGAAACAGGTATTTCTTTTCAAGGCTTAAACCTATTGCGTACCATATACACGTGTATTTACATAAACATAATTTCCAAGAAAGTCCTTATTAGAATAAAAATAATGAGTATAAAGACATGTAAATCTTCGGGATTTAATAAAAGAACACAACGACAAGAAGGAATGACAAATTAAATCCTCGAAATGATTCGTGTGACTTCTTGAAAGAATTCTAACACATTTCTCAGCTGTCTCTGCCCCTGATTTACAACATTTTTGGATCCATCAGAATAGTAGAGGAGGCCTCTTTCATTTGAGCAAATGCGATATGTAAACTGATATTACGCCTTTCAGAATTGCACCTTCTGTCATAGGGCATTACGCGATTGGATATACGAGTACTTACCATCTACAAGATATATTTAATTGGGCTATGTCAAAAATCTCAAACCGAGGCCTTCAATGTCAGTAAAAGACTTGAGCAAGGCAATGCATGGTTATCTAATATTTTCAAACTCGCAAGTCAACTCCAGTTTAATTTTGTTCAGTTACTCGCATATGCAGATTACAGTGGCATAATGAGAAGAACACATCGAGTTGTCAGTGAAGCATCGGGGGCTATTGAAGCAGAAGCGACGTAGATGGGTTTGGCGGTCAATGAAGGAATAATAACGTATTTGCTGTCAAGGAAGAAGAACACACAACATCGATGACTAAGACAAATCGTCACTAATAAACTCCTACAGCGACCCTAGACCGCCAATCATGCCTTTATTTTATTTTACCTTTATTTACCTTTATTCTTTATCGGTAGGTTTACCTGACTTTATAGCCGGTCTTGAGACTGCTGCTGACTCATAATCCCTCTCCAAAGAAAAGCCCGAAAAGTCGAAGTCCTAAATTAAAGGACAATCGGGAAACGTTCCTCCATTCCAAAGCTCTTCAAGAGCATTATAAATGACTCAATATTATTTCGCTGCAGGTTCATCCTCTTAAATAATCAACACGTGTCTTTAAAGGGTAAATACGCAATCTAACATATTACGTAACAAGTGCTCTGTGTACTCTAGAAGATGGCAAAGAAATAGATGTTAGGAGCGTTAGGTCCACAGCATCAAAATACCTCAGTCATCTCGGCCCTCTATTATTCGTCCTGGCAATTATAAACATTAACTGTATTATTATCAATTTGTTTATATCAGATAGTACCTCCCTCCCTCCAGCTATCAAATAGCGTCTCCCTCTGAGATCTAATATTTGGTGCCAGAAAACTTTTTCGGGCTTAACGACATATACTCGTATATATTCCAAAATATAACACACTCGAAAACGTCTCAAAACTTTACCCCGGAACTACTATATTGATGACGAATCCGTTCCCTTTGAGCCAGAAATGCGCGATACTGGTGTTATCTATGTTAATTTACCGAGCTTCCATGATATCACGGATAAGTCGTAGGGAAAGTCAACTACACTCTCGGTTTCGTCAAACGGTGGTCAAACGAATTTTTCGATCCAAATGCTACTAAATCGTTTTACATAACCTTTGCTCCGCCTCTTCTCAAGGCTGAGTAACCCCTTTATTATTCTTTCGGCCTGAAACTTTTATTGCTTCTTGGACCCGAAATTCCAACGGCCCTCGTTGGAAATGGCAAAACTGGCTGGTTTGCTCAGCCTGATGTTTTTCCACTATCTGTTTCTAAAGGTGTACTCTTCCGCGGATTCGCGTATTTGTTATAAAATAACGTACGCTCACATTTGTAACATTTTCATTTCAGTTGTTGTCAATCTTCCTTGAAATTTTTTAACATCGTTCAATATTGCTATAGGCATGTTAAAGCTGGACGAACGACTGTCCTTTATAACAAATATTTCAGTTTATATGTGCGTAATCGCCATTGAAATTTACTCCAAAAATTTAAATTTTTCGCACTTTGGTACGATAACCCCTTTTAAATAGATATCAACAGTTAGGTTTGCTGGTTCAGAGACCTAAACCTCAATGATCTCAGGGAACACTGTCGAATGACTTCTTCCAATCGATGAAGACAATATGCAGATCCTTTGAAGAGTTGCGATGGTTTTCCATCATTATCTGTAAACTTCGAATCGCGTCATATGTCGATCTGGCTCTTGCAAAACTACATTGGGCCCCCATTCGTAGATTTATATTCACACTTTACGACATTACGTTTATTTCATCTACCGGTAATTGTTTCAATTTCTCGTGTTGCTTTTCCCTTTACAAATGAATTGCGGAACAAAAAAACTCTCCTCTCACTGGTTAGGCATTCGATTAGTACTTCATTGCACAAAATTGGGAGCGTTTTATACGAAAATATTATCGATTGGCATTGACTGCACGTCTCCGGCTCTTTTTTTTGTTTACATCTGCAGAGGGAATGGTACAGCACGTGAATTTTTAGTAAGTCATTGAAGTACTCTTTCCATCTATTGCAAATCTCGTTATTTCTTGTTAGTAGGTTTCCCTATTTATCTTCAATATATTTCAGTAATTGAATCTCTTACGAATATTTTCTTCATTATCCTGTAATCTCAAAAAATGTTAGGTCGCTTACTAGTGCTTTGAGATTGCATTTCTTCTACTGATTGTCGCTTTTTTATAGGTATTATCCCTTCTAACTCCTGATACAATGGCTCTACTGCTACCGCACGTGCTCTTCCTATCGCTTTTTTTCCTCTTTTGACTATATTCATAGTCCAACTCAAGACATACTTTATTGGTTTCCCTATTTCCGATGTACTTGGTTCACTATACAAAGGCTGGCCTTTTGTTCTTTACCGCCATTTTCGTTTCATTGTTCCAACACCACGTTTATGTGGAGCCGACCTTTTAAAATACTGTTTCCGCATTACCCTTACAATCTTCTTAAAAAATGTTCAACATACCTTGTGCGCTTAATCCTTCATCTTGATGTATGGTACTTTGGAGCCATTCCCGAAGATTTAGCACTCACAGATGGCGTTTCCTTTTTTAAATTGTGCCTGTTTATTTATCCTACTGATGCTAATTTTAACTGATTATTCTCTGGTTTTTCAGTCAGCAAATGTCAGTTCTGATTTGCTAGTAGTTCGCATAAAATCACTTTAAAATCTTTTACCCACCGTTTCGTCTTTTTCCAGCATAGATGGTAATCTATCTGGGTTTGGTGTCCACCGCTGCAGTATGAAATCAAGTGCCGTTGTTACTTAGTAAAGAAATAGCGTATTTAGTAGAATAAGACCGTGTGATTTATATGAGTTTAGTATATCCTCTCCCGTTTCCTCCATTACCGTACTTTCATACTGTTATGACTCCCATTCAACCAAACACAATCCGATTCGGACTTAGAGAGATCTTTATTCGCCGGCTACTATTGATACACTGAACATAGAACATGCCATTCACACTGACAGTCAGCTCAGTGCATGGCGATAGGTTCGCTCTTGTTCGGCTTTCTCCAGTTGCCGGATGCAGCTCTTTTCAGAGCGTGAGGTAGCAGGTCGCCACATCCCTCCTATATTTTCCAGCCTCAGCTTCAAAGATGGCCTTGTTATTGTGTCGCTTCCGCCGCTCCTTGCTAGATCTTGGTCAGTAGTTGATTGTACAGGAGTGGTGATAATTGGTATTCTCTTGACATGGCTCACATTCCGTCTTAATGTTTTTCCCTCTCCTTGCACCGTGACTTCATTCCGGTTCCGTTAAATTACCTTGAATTCGGTTGGTAGAAATGTTGGTGTTAACTTGTTCTGGGGCCCGCTGTCGTAAAGCAATACCATATCACTCACTTGGATATCACTTTCTTTTGCCCCACCAGCCCTATCTCCTCTTTCCTTCCCTTTCTGTTTAGCTATCGTATCTAAGTCCCGAGCCTCTGAATCTAAGATATGTTCCTCAATATCATGAACAGAAGGTATCTTCTCACGGATTCTCCTATTAAACATGAGTTCCGATGGTGCCACTCCCGTAGAACCATGGAGAGTTACATTATGCATCAATGTGAACTTCTCCAACTCTTTTTTGGAATCAGGGCCTTCGGAATTTGAAAGCCTGCAGATGAAGAACCCACCTCTGGATTCGGGCTGGCGGCTTGGATGTCGGTTTGAAAATCGCCTCTAGGGATTTGTGATCGGTGACCAGCTCAAAATCGATTCCGGCCAAATAGTAGTAAAATCTCTGAACCGCCCAAACGAAAGCTAAGCTCTCCTTCTCCGTCTGCGAGTACCGCCTTTCCACTCCGGATATCCTCTTGCTCGCAAAAGATATAATCTGGGGACTATCGCCTTGGAATTACAGCAACACTGCACCCAGAGCCACAGGACTCGCATCAGCTACTAATCGTGTCCTACTCTTGATATTAAAGTAAGATAGAGACGGAATCTCCGCAAGCGATTTATTTAACCTCTGAAATGCTCGATCCTGATTTTCGCCCCAAACGAATTGGCTGTCTTTATTTGTCAGCACTCTAAGGGGTTCTGTAGCATCTACTAAGTCCGGAAAAAACTTGTCTAAATAAGTTACCCAGCCCAAGAAGGATCTCATCTCTTCCTTGCTATTTGGTGGTTGGAAGTCTAATACAGTCCTAACTTTCTCTGGGTCCGCGCTAATGCCTGTTGTAGCCAATATATGGCACAAAAACTTCAGCTGTTTTACCCTCCAACTACATTTTTCCTTATTAAGCGTCGCGTTCATTTCGTGGGAAATGCCTAGTACCTTTTTTAACTCGTTGTCATGTTCCACTGAACATAGAACATGCCATGCACACTCAGCTCAGTGCATGGCGATAGGTTCGCTCTTGTTCTGCTTTCTCTCTCAACTCTTTCGTTGCGATGTTGCTGGAGACAGGTTTTCTCAGAGCGTGATGTAGCAGGTCGCCACGCATACTATTTCCCTCTCATCCGTACATCCGCCGATGGTATGTGTAAATGATTTAATGTGTATCCGACCACTTTTTTGTCCTACCGGGAGGCCCTCAGACGTAGGATCCCGATTACCCATTCCGACTTTGTGAAGTCTCATAAGAAGTTAATGTGCTCATCTTATCAATTAAAGTGCCTGCACATGATCTTTCTTCATTTACTTAGTCGCTTTTTACCGTAAGCGATGGAACGAACTGCGCCAAATTTCTCCTTCGTTTCCTTGTGCGTACTTCGTTCGTATTGCGGCTTGACATCGTGTGTATGTGTTCTTTTAGTGGCGTGATCGTCTTTATGTTGCCTGTGGTCGTCTTACCGAATCCCACATTCAGCCATCCTAGTTAATCGTTCGCCACGAATGATTTCATTCAAGGTTTGATGCCACAAACAGCGGGGGTTGTACGCCCTGATCCGGAGTGACAATGACAAATCGCATCCCGTATCTATCAACGCTGTCATTGCCAATCCGTTTACGATAAGATCCTTCATTAAACGGCTTAACTTACTTCCAAAATACACTTTGCATTTGATATCTTCTTTCAGCACGGACGCATTCCAATAAACGATGTCCAATTTCATCGCATTTGAAGCATTTATAGACTTGTGAACACGATCTCGATAAGTCATGAGGATCTCCGCACTTGAAACATCGGTTCAGGCGGTCCATCTTCACAGCAGCTACAGGTTCATTTCTAGCATATGATGCGCTGAAGAAAGGTTTTGCGAACTCTCTGTCGCTATCTTGATATGCTTGTAAATATTCAATGGTCGTTGCCTCATACAGTACTATTATATTTTATTCATTTTGTCATTCTTCAGTTCGGCAATAAAATATTCAATTAATGACGCCTCGATGTAAATTGGCTTAACGATTCCATCAGCTTATATAAATATTCACGCAGTGTTTCAGTATGTTGTTTGCGCCTGTTCTGCTAAGTCTGCTGAGCTGGCTTTGTTTGCGAATTCATCCTTAAGAGATTCTTTCAGTGATTCCCAGTCTGTAAATCATTCCTGCTCTGAATATATAATTTTGCTGCTCCTGTTATTAATGTACGGCAGAATATTTCCTTCAAATTCATCTACCAGCTGTTGACATTTTACAAAGATTCCCTTGAGAATGGTGTTGTGAAGTGTGACTTTGTTACTGTTTGGTTTTTCAGTGTTCTATTTTTATAGCTCACGCGTGATTCACGACATGTACCAAAGTCAAATATGCACAGTTAGCATTGCCATTTCAACATGGAAAGACTTAAACCCGAACAACGCTTACAAATTATTGAATTCTATCATCAAATTTCATGCTCAGTGAAAAATGTCTTTCGAGGACTTCGACCATTTTACGGTCCTCAATATCGACCTACTAGCAAGCAATTCAAGCCATAGTGCCCAAATTTTGCACCAATTGTACGCTATTAGACATCACCACCTACCCGTATGTGTAGAGTGCATACAGAGGAAAATATTGCTACTGCATCCGCCAGTGTTAATGAATACTGTGATTTGTCCATTCATCGTCATTCACATCAAGTGAGATTGTGGTACTCGACTATGTGGAAGATTTTACTCAACAGCAACCCGCCACAGTGTAGAATTTTCGGTGAATGGGCCTTAGAAAAGCTGGAGGTTGATTCGCTTTTTTATCAAAAAATAGTCTTCCTCAACGAAGCTCATTTGTGGTTGAATGGGTATGTAGATGATCAAAACTGCCGTATTTGGTCCGATGAGCAGCCTCGGGCAGTACAAGAGCTGCCTATGCACCCTCAAAAATGCACTGGCAATGGCGTCCGCTTCCGTTCAATGATTTCGAACATTTTTTTAAGAAAAATGCACGAGCTGAACCTGGTCGATATGTCGTTGCAGCAAGACAGCGCTACATGCCACTCAGCATGCGAATCGATGGACCAATTGAGAAATGAGTTCGGTGAGCAATTTATTTCTCATCTTGGACCGGTGAATTGGAGAACTAGATCGTGTGATTTTACGCTTTTAGACTGCTTTTTATGGGATACGTCAAATTACTCGTCTATGCCGATAAACCAGCTTCAATTGCAGACTTGAAAAACAACATTACACGTGTTATTAGCGAGATACCAGTCAAAATACTCGAAAAAGTCATTCAAAATTGAACCGTCCGTATGGAACATTTAAAACGTAGTCGTCGTCAATATTTACATGCATTAATTTATCAACTAAAATACAAATTTTGTACACTTTGGCAATAAAAAACCGAACGCTTAAAAAGTCACCCATTACTTTCATCGGTATTTACGAGTTGAAACGTGTTTGGTGACACGCATTCTATTCTTTTCTGCATTGCACGCGAACATTGTGCACTTTGCTGTTGACCTACACACTTGTCGCTGCCTGCGAATTCAGTTACACTCTCGTGCATAGTGTCCTCTACACTATCATCCTTAACTTGTCCATAGTATTCTAAAAGCCTGTCCTGGCAGTGAGTTTTGTTTCTACCGTCTCTTAATTTCTTTTTCAGTTCTTCCACGGCTAAACTTTTCAATTCATCCGTATCCATAACACACTTTCCTCCCTGTACATTTTTAATTTAAGCAAATAGTTAATGCAAACAAAGGATACACAAAGGAACAAAAATCAAAGCAATATACAGTAAACAAGGATAAAAACAAAGTTGCTTGCCATCCGGTAGCTGCTGGTTCTTTTCGCCTACATTTTCTTCTTTATTCTTCCGTCTTTCAATTTCTTTGTATTTGTATATCTGCCTACTGCGTATTAGTTTTTTTTTTTAACACACCATCGTTGGGTACGTAATTACTGTCCTGTCCTTTTCCTTTTTTTCTTTATTTAACAAATTTTACTTTTATTATTTATTTTTTTTTGCACACAACCCAATACTAAACTCTGCGTAATATCACCATCATTGATTTCATCTTTGGTTGAGCCCCAAAAATTGTGGGGCTAGTGCCACATAAATAAAATGTTTTAAATGTAGTATAAATAATATAAAATATATAATAATAAAATTCGTATGTACAAAGTTGGTATATTTCACAAAAAGTATATTTAATGTGATTTAATGAATGAGTATGGAGTATGGTATGGATACCACTAATCACTACTATCGATTACTGTCGACTAGCTAAGTAAGGACTAATCTCTTTTCATTCTCCTCGTATGATCGTCTCGTCTGTGTGTTTCGTTCGTCCTTTATTTCCTTGTGCGTACTCCGTTCGTGTTGCCTTTTAACGCCGTGTGAATGTATTATTTTAGGGGCGTGATCGATCATGTGTCGGCTGTCTTTCTTTTACCGTCTCCCACATCTCTTATAAAGGGTTTTCCAATAGGGACTTGACTTGAATTTGAGTTTAATTTATGAACGCACTATTTCACTAATCATCAAACTGTCACTATCAATTTATTCAGTAAACTCAACATTTTCATCATGGTAAAGTACATTAACGAGCAACGTCTGCAAATTATAAAAATTTTCTACCGAAATTCGGAGTCGGTGACTGCAACTTTAAGAGCGTTAACTCCAATTGTCGGTCGTAATTCTCGCCCTAGTAGACAGTCAATAGCAAGTTTAGTGCAAAAATTTGAGTCCACATATTTGGTTGTGTGATGTTGCCGTGTCAGTGAGACAACGGGTTGGTCGAAGTGTCGAAAATATCGCTGCCGTTCAGGAGTCCGTAGCAAACGATCCAAATCAGTCAATTCCACGGCGTTTTCAAGAATTGGAATTTAATTTTGCCTACAAATGCTTTTTAAACGACAATTGCTTTTCTTTTTTCTTTTTTACGTGAGTGTCCTGTTTCATTGCGAAAAATCATTACTTTGAAGTTGTTGGTGTTAGGTTTTAAATTCCATGTGATACAGTTATGTTGTAACCTATTTATTATTAATTGCATCATGTTTGGTACAGAAGTAGCTTGATGTTGACGCAACTAAACATTATACGCCTAGGTAGCGCGGCAGAGAGATCATCCAGGAAGAGTGAGAAAAGAAGTTAACTTAGGAGGCAAATTTGCTTTACTTCCATCTTCGCCGCGAACCAGGGTGATTCTTTCCTTCCATTCCATATCGCATTTTTTCTCATAGAGACCTCTATTGATATTCGACATTTTTGAGGACAGCCTTACATTGCTTAGCTTGTAGACAGGCGATTTCCTATCAATCGAATCAAAGGCTGCCTTAAAATTGACAAAATGCGTGCAGTTTACGTACAGATAACCGAAACGTTATATACCATCGAATTCACTGAGTAGGTTATTCTGATGCATCCACTCAGTAAAAGGTTCTAATATCATCACCGTGTTCATACTTGTATATGTTATCCCTATAATTGTTTAGTTCGCGTGCATCTCCATGGTCTTTGTTTAAACTAGATTTCTGTATGACCCTCTCTACTTCTTCAATCATGATTGCGTGAGAGCATAAGTTAGTTAGTCTAAGATGCATCGTCGGTTTAGCATATTTTAAACATGTGTCGCTAGCACATCTGTTTCGATTTCCATAAACCTTGCGAATATGCGACCGTTTAGGATTCTAGCTAGCTTCCAGAAAGCACGACTGTGTCGGACTCTATTTAGTGCTCGCTTTTTTTTCACCCCACATATGTTTTTTATGCCTTGTTGGATTCGTGGTACATATTTTTGGTGAGATTTTTACCTGTAATTCTGACCAATTGCAAAAATACGATGGATTTTTTCTGCCTGGGTCATACCGTAGCTAGTTAATCTTTCGGCTTCCCGTTGATTGAAAAGGCTTTGCAGCATCCAAGATAAATGAAATTAGCGAGTCCATACCTGAAAGAGAATAAAGATCACCTGTATGTACCCCGGTTACTAGAAGGACCAAGCTAGATATGTTCCCTCGCCGATAACTCTCCTTCCACTGCAACTTATGCTAGCACTGACACCCTCTGTGGACCCAATATTTCCACAGATATTGGTGGTCTGAATGCATCATTTCCTTAATCTCAAGATCCATCACATGAACTTGCAATAGCACACGTATTATACAGTAATCGATTGTTCAGCAGCCTGTTCCTCTGAAGAATGTTACCTGTCCTTGTTC
>CASBSA010000281.1:0-32230 GCA_949129095.1 Volucella bombylans | reverse complement strand
TGTTCATTTTCCACCGGGTGATTTCTTTTTACACATTTTGGTGCCGAAACCCTTTTTTTCTTCAAGTTCACTTGCGATTCATAATGGAGTTTTCAACACGTACAGCTTACAGAGCACAGGTGACAAAAATTGCCAAAATTGCTGCCGATTATTTAAAAGATGAAAACTCAGAACTTACAGATGCGAATGTGTCCAAGTTCGACGAAATAGAAGAACAACTGTTTTCTCTAATTGAAAGACTCACTCAGAAAGACTGCGAATGATTGCCTTAATACGGTTAACGAAGACCTAAAACAAAAGAGGTTACTTAAGGCAGATGAGCCACATGAAAAAATTATCGAATATCAAGACCAAGCGAAATAAATTGAACCCTATTACAGTTGCAGTCGAACGAGGTGACATTTCAACAAATTCATTGCACAACAACGGATCAAAATTGCCAAAACTCCCGCTCAAGAGGTTTGATGGGAGTTACAATAGTTGATTGCCGTTTTGGGAACAATTTCGATGCGCAGTGCATGAAAATTCGAACCTCTCTCCTCCAGAAAAATTTAATTACTTAGAGTCAGTATTAATAGGTTAAGCTAAGAAAACAATTGCTGGATTTACACCATCCGAAAAGTGCTATGAAGCCGCTTTAGCCTTGTTGCAGGAGCAATATGGAAACACCGAAAAACTCATCGATAAGCATATCCAGCAGCTTGTAAATCTACGTTGTTGGCCTTCGCAATTTATATGGAGAAGTCATAACATGCACTCGTTCTCTCATGGCACTGCAAGTGCCCAGTTGCCATTATTACGTCATGCTCTTGCCTACCAACTAATTTGAGAATTGATTATCATCGCCAAATAGAGCAGAGAGAAGAATCGGACGAAGCGGAACAATCTTCCAACCAAAGTGTGTCGTCTCCTTCACAGGTTGGGAGCGATGTGGTAAGAATTATTTTGCGGTTCCTAAAACGGGAAATAGATTCGTTGGAAAGAAGCGGTATTACACATACTAATGCGAAGCCAAAATAGTCTTTTTTTACAACCGCTTACCGTCTAATAACGGTGCTTGTCTCTTTTGTAAATCGAAATCTCATATAACAAAGAAGTGTGACAGCAATACGAAAAACGAAACATCTTACGTTTGAGTGGTCGATACTTTCGCTGTGCAAAGCGCGGACATTCTTCAAAAAAAATGCTGAAGCAGTAAATTTCTTTCGTGTAAGAAATGTCATGGAAAGCATATGACATGTATGTGTGACCCGCACTTCAAAAATTCCCTACAGATGACAGATGAGAAAATTCAAGAGCAGAGTAAAATCAAATGCAACTCGGAATAGTGCATTAAATTTGTGCGCACATAATATCCAATCCAACATTTTTTTGAAAACCATGAGGTGTATTGCCCAAAAAAATTATGAAGTTATTTCGATTCGGGCAATAATAGATGGCGGCAACCAGTCATCTGTCATCCCATTTGGAAGCAAAGAAGTCAATTTTATGAAGAAATATATCAAGGTTAAGATAACTCAGCGTAGCAACTTGAATGTTGGTGAATTAATTTCCTTGTAAGCAGTTGTGGTACCAACAATTTGTGTCGACGTACTAGAAGTTCCGCAAGAAGAGCACACTCTTTTTAAGGGACCTCAATTAGCTGATGTTCAACCCAAGGGTGTCGAGATAGAGGACGGCTTGGGCCTACTCGTTGGCTCTGATTTTTACTGGTCCATCATAACAGGCAGGCAGCGTCGTCTTGCAAAGAGTTTAAGAGCGGTTGAAACGGTATTCGGCTGGGCACTGCAAGGACTCCATGCCGTCGTAAGTGAAAGCAGTTATGCTTTTAACGCACATTTTTGCTTCTCTTCTAGTAATCTTTTGAGCTTAGCATGTACAACCGAGCCTTGTCACAATTTCTGGTCGCTGGAAACAATTGGAATAAAAAGCAACGAAGATGAAAACTCTGCACTAACAAAAACCTTGATCGACAAATGTATTTCTAGGAAAGTTTTACGCTACACTGCCAAGTTGCCCTGGAGAGATCACAACATCATCCCAAACAACAATAAAGCTCAAGCACATAGTCGTCTGAGTGCGCTTTTTCGACGTTTGTCTAGAAATCCTGCTAAATTATTGGAGTATGACGCTGCTTTACAAAAACTTATCAAAGAGGGAATCGCAGAACATGTGCAGGAGATAGGAGGGCAAGAACAACAGAAAATATTTTATTTACCACATCGACCGGTATATAAAGAAGGAAGCCTTTCGACAAAATTACGCGTGGTATTCGATGCCTCTGCTCGTGAAGACAACGAGAAATCTCTTAATGATTTGCTTTGGACGGGAGCAAACCTACTTCCGGACATGACATTGGTATTGCTAAATTTCCGCTTGGGTCCTTATGCCGTGGTCGCGGATATCGAAAACGCATTTCTCCAAATACTCCTGCATGAAGAAGACCGTGACTGTCATCGCTTTCTGTGGTTTGCCAATGGACTGAAATCGTTTTCTAATATGCCAAAGTGCTCTGAATTTAGAATGACCGGGGTCACATTTGGCGCGAATAGTAGTCCTTTTCTCTTGTATGCCACCATCCAAAAACATCTCGACAGCGAAAAACACCGGTTTACCGAAACATGTGCAGCACTCAAAAATATATACATGGACGATTTAGCCATCAGCACAAATGAAGAACAAGAAGCATTACGGACATGTACAGAAGCCAACCCAAAATAGGGTTGAAGAAATAAGAAGACACACGAAAATCATGCAATGGAGGCATTGTAAGGGAAAGGAAAATCCAGCAGATCTTCTCACCGGAATCGTTTCAGGCGAAGTTCTTAAAAAATCATCTCTTTGGGCCCATGGTTCGCAATGGCTTGCAAGCAGCGAAGCCGTACTGACTTCAAATGTAAACCAACTTTGGCTGCTGCCGCTCTTCTGGCCGAAAGTCCACAATCACATATCTCCAAAACAAATTCAATTATATCATTCGAAAATTATAGCACTACGTTTCGTTCGATATACGAGGAAAGAAAAAATTGGTTCAAAAATCCGACAAGGAAGGCGCACAATGGTTCCATTGACTGCTGCAGAGATCCAGTCCGCAGAAAATTTTCTTACAATTTTCATAATGAAATCTTGCTATTGCAGACGGGTAAGAGCATAAAGGCATCAAAAATACAAGATGGGATCCTTAGATTGGGCGGTCGACTTCAAACATTGGATGGACCCTTGGATACAAGGCATCCTGTCATTCTTCCTTCGGGTTCCCATGTCGTCAACTTAATTATTGATGACTGTCATCGGCGTGTTCTCCATGCAGGTGTTAACACAGTGCTGACGGAGCTCCAGAAATATTTGTGGGTAATCAGAGGCCGACAAGCTATCAAAAAACGTTTAAAGAAATGCTTAATTTGCAAGAAGCTATGGAGCTCCCATGCCTCTCAACCGTTTGCACTGTTGCCAATCGAAAGGATATTCTTATCGCGACCTTTTGATAATGTAGGCGTAGATTTTGCTGGCCCCCTTTATTATTACGAAGAAAAATGTGATGCTGCTAAAGTCTACATCGTCATCTTCACATGTGCTGCAGTCCGCGCCATCCATTAGGAGCTAGCTACCAGCCTTTCGATTAAGAATTTCATAATGGCCTTGCGGCGTTTCATTGGAACGAGAGGTGCTCCATCCTTGATATTGTCGGATAACGCTAAAACGTTTCGAAGAGCTGCAATCGAGTTACAAAGTCCAAATTGGCTTTGGGATGAAGAGATGGTGCAAGGATTTCTTTCACGAAGAAAAATAAAGTGGCGTTTCATAGTGGAGCGCGCTCCGTGGTGGGGCGGATTTTGGGAAAGGATGATCCGTACCATGAAAGACATTATGAAGGTGACGATTGGAAGGGCCAAACCAAACTGAGAACGATAATAGTGGAAGCCAAAGAAATTATTAACAATCGTCCACCAACGTATGTAAGCTCCGACCAATTGGATTTATCCCCCTTGACGCCGTCAAGTTTTTTGATCGAGCCAAGAGCGTTAGTTGCTGATTCAACACCCAGACGAGTTGATGCAGATTTTTTTTACACAGTACGAACATTTTTCACCATAAAATACAAAGTGCGTTGAATTTTAAAATTAAATTTTTAAATTTTGAATTTTTAAATTAAATTTTAGAAGAAATACTAGCCTTTGTAACGGCGTTTAAATAAAGTTGACATCTTGTTTGAGTCTTTAGATATCCAATGTCTAAGCCTGTTCCATTTTTAATGCCCAAGCTAATTTTTGACTTTGAGGTCACTTTTCTCCAGAAAATGTCTAATTAATATAACGTTTTACTATTTTTTTCTTATGAAAGTAACAATGATAACAAAAAAAATCGTCATCAAGTCTGCACAGAGACCTATAGATTTTATGATACTGGGAAAAACATACAGCAGGTAAAAAGGGAATTTATAATTTTTTGCCAACGTTTCTAATAACCATTGACAATACTCGTAAGAGTGGTTTTCCAAGAATTACTAATTTTCCAATATTTTTTTAAAATTGCATAGCCATTAAAGAGTTTTAAAGCGCGCTCTTTTATTTGACTACCTGTTAAAACCTTCATTTCCTTATCTGGTTCCTTAACAGCTCTCAGAAAGTGTTACGTTTCGGGTTTTGAAGGCCTATTTCGAAAATGTACCAGACAAAAATTGTATAAAAGATTACAAAAGAAAGTTAATTCACCAATTTTTCTCCAAGGTTAAAGTTGCTTAGAAACGCTATTTGGAATGTCTACATTTACAAACCAAGGATACGCAGACATTATTTACGTTTATGGGCTGTGCAATCGAAGTTCAACTACTGTGCGACTAGTGTGCCATGAACTTTATCCTCACCGATTACTTCCTATTAAAGGAGTATTTAGAAATATGTATCGAAGGTTTCGAAAAATGGGACCAGTTTCAAAAACACGACCGAATGCGGGAGCTCCACAACTAAGAAGGATTTCGGCTGATGAAAGAATACCTGAAGCCGTTACAACTGATCCATCAATCAGCGTCAGACAATGTTCAATGTTTCCAGACATAAAATTTCTAAACTACTTCCCAATGATTTGGAAAGAGACTTGAGTTTTCTGGTTGTTGGAGCGGAGCTTGGATGACGACGAGTATATTAGCAGAATTCTTTAAACGGACGAATCACAATTTACAAGAGATGGAATCACAAATTTTCATAATCTTCACACGTAAGCTGCGGACAATCCAAATACAAAGAGACATAAATCATTTCAACACAAAGGCAGGTGTCGGCCCCTGTAAACTACCACCTAGACTGAATTCTTCAAATTATCCGGAGATTTTGCGAAATGATTTACCAAAACAATAGGAGGACATTCCACTGATTCAACTACCTTCATCATATTTTCAACAGGACGGTGCTCCAGCCCACTATGGTCGTGAGGTTAAGAATTGGCTAAATGAAGAGTACGTTAACCGTTGGATATGACTTTTTGAATTTCTGACCTCTTTACTGAAACAGCAACACTGCTCCTGTCAACAGGCATCTGTCAGTTGACTCCTGTCAAAATTTAAACTTGCTGCGTCAGTTAGTTTGTGTTTGACAGCTATTTTTATCAGACTACTCACTAATTTGAGGAGAAAATGGAAAAAAGTGAATTTCGTGTGCTTCACTTCACAGGAAGTGTTTAATCGCAATATGGAGGAGTTTTTGCGCCGTTTTGTAACCGTGGACGAAACATGGATCCATCACAACACACCAGAGACACGATCTACTCTAATACAAACAACAGTCAAAACAGTGGGTTTCTAAGGGTGAATCGGCGCAAAAGAAGGCCAAGGTGGGTTTGTCAGCCAATAAAGTTATGGCGACTGTTTTTTGGGATGCACGCGGGATAATCCACATTGACTACCTTCAAAAGGGAAGAACAATCAATGGGGAATATTATGCCAACTTATTGGACCGATTCAATGACGATTTGAAAAAAAACCGACCTCATTTACAAGAGTGCATACATGTGCAGTTGCCATGGCAAAAATCAGTCGTTCGCAGATCTCCGAGGAGAATAGATGTGTCTCGGCTTTTCCTAAAGTGAAAAAAGTGAAAAAGTTATCTTTTTAAAAATAATAACAAACTTATTAGTTGACTCGGTAGCCAAGCGGTTAGCGGCGTCGGTCTTCAAATCGTGGGACGTGAGTTCGATCCCGGGCCAGACTTGGAACTTTTTTTTTTTTTTCTTTTTGTTTTTTTTCTTTGGCTCAAATCGTGAAAACAAATTGCTTCAAAACAAAAAAAAAAATACAATCACGCGATGGATGGTGGAGAGCACTCCGCTCTTCCCATAACGGGAGTTGGAAAAGGCAGTAATAGTGTTGCCAGTGCCGTTAAAGCTATTAAAAGGAGGGGGAGTTTGAAAACCCCTCCTAACCTAAGAAAAAAAAGGATAAATGCCGTTGAAACAGCAGATGAGGTCCGTTATGAGGGGGGCAATAACAACTTTGCCTCTCTAGCGTCATCCGAATCGGAAGATGAGGAGGAGCAAATAAATGAAATCGACATCAGCATACAAAAGCTGACAGAGAGAAAGCTTGCTATGAAGCAAAGGCAAACTGCACGCAGGCAGAGGGAGCAACTTGAAGCAGAGAGCTCCCAACATCAAAAGCCACAAGAGCAGAAACAACAACTACAGCAACAACAAAACCAGCTGAAGCAGAAACATCAACAGCTGCTAAAACAACAAAAGCTGAAACCACAGCAGCTGAAAAAACAGCAGCAGCAGCAGCAGCAGCAACAACAACAACAACAACATAAGCAGCAGCAGCAGCAACAACAACAACAACAACAACAGAAGCAGCAGCAGCAGCAACAGAAGAAGAAGGAGAAGGTGCCTCCTATCAACACCTATAAATTAGAGGTAAATGAAACCAAGGACCTGTGTAAGTTGGTCATTGGCAATAATTTTAATATAAAGAGATTGGGGAACGATCGCCATGCCATCCACTGTAATACAGTGGAGGGCTACGCGAAAGTGAAAGAGCTCCTAAGGGAAACGACGACGGAGCACTTCTCATTCACACCGAAGTGTGAAAAGCGGCAATCTATGCTGCTGAAGGGGTTGGAACCGTCTTCTGATCCTGAGGAGATCCTGGCACTGCTCAAAGAGAAGGAGTGCGAAGGACTCAAGTTTGTAGGGGTAAAGCCATTTACCACAGCTAGAGCTAGGCGGGAGAAACGGAGTCTGCCGTTCTTCCTGGTGCAACTCAGTCCCGAAAGCCGTCTGGATAGTCTAAGGAGTATCAATGTCCTAGACTACCAGGTGGTTCACTGGGAAAAACTAAAAAGGAGCGAAGGCGTTATACAATGCGTTCGCTGCCAGAGGTTCGGGCACGCCGCGTCGAACTGCCAAATGCAGCCTCGATGCGTGAAGTGCGCTAAGAACCACAGTTCCGAAGAATGTCCTCTGGGTGTTGACGGAGCATCCGATAGGTCGCAGCTCTCGTGCGTGTTATGTGGAAATGTGGGACACACCGCAAACTATCGGGGTTGTCCTAAGTTCGCTGACATTAAGAAAGCAAAACTGGCTCGGCAGCAGAAGGTGGAGGTCAAACGTTCACCTGTGAGGTTTCAAACACCAGCCGTCACGTCCCAAATTTCCTACGCCCAAATGGCGTCAGGTAGGGGGACTACGGTACAGCAAGCAACTGTTGCTTCTCCGGCGCCGATGCCGAGAACAACGGAAGCTGCACCTAACATGCTAGCCATCTTGCTCGCAATCCAAGGGCAGATGGCTCAGCTGCAAAAGCAGGTTCAAGAACAGGCCAAGCGGGTGGACCAGATCTACGCGTTGCTGCCGGGCCTAACGCAACACATGCCGTAATGGGTACGCACATGGTGGAGCAAACTTTGAAGGTCCTTGCGGTGAATGTTAATTCACTGATTAGGATTGAACGAAGAGCCGCAATGTTTAAATTGCTACAAGACCCAACTCCTGATGTGCTTTTCGCTAGCGAAACTAAGCTAACCGATAAGCACAAACTGGAGTACAATAATTATATCGTTAGAAGAAGAAACCGTCCCAGATCCAAACGTGGAGGTGGTGTCGCGATCTTCATTAAAGAAGGTATAAAATTTCACAGAGTGTACAAGGGCGTGTTGCGCAGGTTCCGGGTGTTGGAGGTAGTCGTCGTTTACATCCCGCTCCGCAGTGGAAAGCGGCTGTACTTGGCCTCTGTTTATGCACCTGAGGCTTCACAATCCACCCTATTCATTACAGAGCTCGACACGCTTTTTCGACTTCTGAGGCTGGAATCGGGGGAGAATTATTTTATAATCGGCGGGGATTTCAACGCTAGACATAGAGATTGGGAAAATAATTTGCCAAATACTAGAGGGAACCTACTACTCGATTGGTGGGGTCAGCACGATGTCATGTACAGACTCGGTCTTAAAGCGACGGATAACCCGTCGTTTCCCAGAGGCGGGTCTTATTTGGATCTACTGCTGTACGACGAACGTATACGACTGACAGGTACGAATTTACAAACGCTAAACTGTCTGCGCACATTCGTGTATGACAGCGACCATTGCGGTTTTAGCACCGAAATTACAGTTCCCAACGAAATTGCGGAATTGGAGGAGTTTGTCCAAAGATATTCTTACAACTACAGTAAAACTCGATGGACACGCTTCTCCGCAACCTTGACTAGAGCGCTCTCCTCGAACACGCTCCACCCACCGTCCAATAGGAATTTGTCAAACGAGGAGATCGACAATTACCTAAAACAAATGGACGAGACAATTAAACAAACTATGGACACTACAATACCGCGGTATCGACGTACGACTAACGAAGACCTGTTCCGCAATCCTACTATTGACGCACTGCACCGACAGAAAAGTAGACTTCTAACAAGACTTAAAAACTTGTACAGACAGTTAACTAACCGACAAGACCCGGAGATTAGGACACTGAAGTCGTCGATTAAAAATATTCAAACGCTAATAAAAGAAAATTACAGAATTTCTGTAAGTTTGTATTGGAACAACAAGGTTCGGGCTGTAAACACCAGCAACCCGAATATGTTTCCGCAAATAAATAAACTATTTCGGAGAAAAAAATCAAAACGACCTTCAGTGTCTTAAAATAGCCCGGACAACAGAAAACGAACGGTTACTGACAATAGCAGGTATTGATCCAAATGAGGCCGCTGACGATGACGACTTCTTTGTGATCGAGGATCCGCAGGAGAAAGTTGAGACCATAGGGGCGACTTTCCAGGAAGTATACAAGGCCATTGATACCATTGGCCCTAATTGCGACCTGGACAGTCGCGTCTTGGTGCACGACTTCTGCATTCGAAATGAAATAGGGAACTGGCGATCCGAGGGCTCTGGTTTCACCCGGTTTAGCGACGAAAATATGGCAAATAACGTCATTGCCAGAGAAGGTGACCTACCCCCGTTCATTTCGAAGCAAAAACTCCGTGAGATCTTCGACACAATCAGGGCTAAGAAGTCAGTGGGAACCGATGGTATTCCAAACATCGTGCTTCGACATCTTCCTCTAGAAGCGGTGGACATTTACACCACCCTGTTTAATAATGCAATGAATAATGCACATTATCCAGCGCATTGAAAAACGGCGGTGGTTCAACCTATCCCCAAAAAGGGAAAGGATATATCGAATCCGGCGAATCTCCGGTCGATAAGTCTCCTTCCGAATATCAGTAAGGTTTTTGAAAAAGTAATCAATAGAGCTCTGTCTAGGTGGGTTGAGGACAAACATATAGTTCCGGATAATCAATTCGGTTTTAAGGCGGGACATGATATCTCACATGCCGCGTCTAAACTGGTGTCCGATATCCAATGGAACAAAGGCAAGAAACAGTGCACTGGTGCCTGCCTTGTTGACTTGGAGAAGGCCTGGTTAGAGGGTCTTTTCTATAGGCTGACTAGGCTGGGGATCAGCAAACCTCTCTTGTACATTCTTTATAATATGCTAACCAACAGACAGTTCATCGTGAAAAATGGCGATGTGACTTCTGTTGGAATATTTCAAATTAAAAATGGTCTTCAGCAAGGCGCGGTCAATTCGCCGATCCTATTTAACATTTATACAAGCGACTTGATAGGTTCACTTCCCCATACTATTGCGTACGCAGACGATGTGGTAGCGTACAGAACAGGTCCAAAAATCGAGGTCATTAATACTCTCTTGCAGCGTGACTTCGATAAGATAAGACGATTTTGCGATGACTGGAAGTTGAAAATCAACTTTCAGAAGTCGGAAACCATTCTCTTTAGGACGCCGTTGTCTAGAGCCTCTAGGGATACCAGAAAAAATTGGAGAAAGTTCTCGATTATTGGACAACACGGACAGCCTCTTGCCTGTCGAAATGTAGTCAGATACCTTGGAATCTGGCTAGATCAGTTTCTGTATTTTGGCAAAAATGTAGATGCTGCTCTGGCCAGAGCTAAAGGTGCTTTTGCCCTTACAAAGAGACTGTTTTATAGCAGCCAACTCGATGCGAGGGTAAAGGTAATCTGCTACATGGCCCTTATCAGGCCCATGCTGGTATTTGGTTGTCCCGTGTGGTTCAATGTACGAGCAAGCTTAATGGAAAAGATTCGGGTGTTTGAGAGGGCTTGTCTTAGGGCTTGTCTTCGCTTGTACAGAACACCAGAATCGGAGTACAAGAAATTTTATCCTAATGAGGTCCTTTATAACAGGGCGAACCTAATACGAGTGGACAACTTCGTAATTAAGCTGACTCGAAGGCACATTGCAAGAGCAATGACCTCGACGAATAACCTGATATCTGGGGCTTACTACCCCAATTACCTTTACCACGAGAGTGTGCGCTTTGACAGCTTCGTTCCACCGGAAGCATTCCTCTACCTTGATCAGATAGGGTTGATCCAGGATAGATCAGCGGTGCCGTTAATCTTCCATGTCGCTCGGACAGCTGGGGACAGGCGACTCAACTACGACAGAGACGTCGCACACGGCAGTGTGGATCGCCTCAGGTTCAGTAGGGCGGTGGGGAATCGCGATAAGAGGGATGTCGTTCGGCAGCACCAGCATTTCTGGTGGTTGAATGATGGAGAAGATGTTTCGTCGTCGTTTCCGTCAATTACGGACCAGCCTCACTAATGAGGCAGGGCTGACCAATGTATTTGCTTTGTAAATAGCGATGGCCAGCTTACATAGGTTTAGGTTAGCATTTAAGAAACATATACATATATCAGTGTATACAAAGGTGTATACTGATATATGTATATGATCGTGTATAATGTCTATGTGTGTTTATGTGTGTATTGTGCATTTAGGTTAGGTAGGCTAAGGTTTATTTTAAGTTAGATACTAAGCTTTTATAAAAAATAATAAAATGTCCATATGCTAAGTTTTTTGTTATAAATTTTTTCTTAGCCCTAAGTACACAAAATAAAGATTTATAAATAAAATGTAAATGAAGTCGAAAGACATAGATATAAGAATTTAGATTAGCTTAGAGTGCCTGTGTGGGGCCAGTAAGTTAGTATAAGATTGTTAAGTAATTGTAAGCTAGCATTTAAGCATTTTTTGTTAGTATGTAAGAGTTAGTGATTAAGTAAATAAAATGCATTCAAAACTAAGCCATGGCAAAAATCCATGAATTGGGCTATGAATTGCTCCCTCATCCACCCTATTCTCCAGATTTGGCTCCGAGTGACTACTTCTTGTTCCCAAACCTGAAGAAATGGCTTGGTGGAAAAAGATTTGACTCCAATGATGAAGTCATCTCGCAAACAAAGGCCTATTTTGAGGACCTCGACAAATCATTTTTTTTGGAAGGGATAAAAAAATTGGAGAAGCGTTGGATAAAGTGTATAGAGCTCAAGGGAGCCTACGTTGAAAAATAAAATAATTTTTTCATCAAAAAATCTGTGTTTTTATTCCAAAAGTCACGGACTTATTGACCCGTCCTCGTATTCAACCGAAATAGCAACTTTAATTGAATAGGAAGAGCGTATTCTCATCAAAAGTGAGGCAGCAGTTACGAGGCATCAATAAACATTTGCAGTGAAACCCAAAAACGGGCTCTAACATGCATACAAAACCAAGGAGGACACTTTGAGCACCTGTTTGGAGCTTAAAGCAAAAAAAATCCTTTTTTATAAATTTTACCTACTGCAGGTTTTTCCAAGTATCATACAATGTGTGGGTTTTTCTGCAAACTTCTTCATGACTTTTTGTTTTTTATTGTTGTTACTTTCAGAAGAAAAAAAAAAGTAATATTAATTAGGCATTTCCTGGAGAAAAGTGACCTTAAAGTCAAAAATTAGCATGGGCGCTGAATATGGAACAGATAAATGCTAAATAGATAGAACATGCCCAGGAATCATTTCCCTAAATATTGTCCAATTCACATTAATGATCTATGTAATGTGAAAGAATTGAAAGAATGAATTTGCAAACCAAAAATTCATCTCCAAAAACATGGATATCAGTAATTAGTTTATTAAGAAAAACAAAATCATTACGTACACGACCTACTCTAATACAATGGACTATGGGGTAGTTCATACTAAGGTGGGAGGATTTATGTAACTTGAAATAATAATTTAAATGAAAATAAATTTGTAAAAATAAAGTGAATAGTTTTAATTGTTTGATTCTGAGGAAGAAATGTTACTGTTGGTTTTCCACGCAAAAATATATTTAGTGGTGAAGCTCATTTCACATCCAAAATCCTCGAATAATTTCAGAAAAATCATTACATCCACAAAAATGTACTAATTGGTGTGGTTTTTTGGGTTGATGGAGTCATTTGTGTATATTTATTCGAAGAAGATGATTGAAGATTTTTTGTGGCCTCAAATTGATGAAATAGACACAACAGGATGGAACTACGAGTCACACGAGGTTGATTAATTTCACGTAATGAAATGAACTACCCACCTAGATTATGTGGTGTAACATCTTAGATTTCTCTCTTAGGTTTTTTTTTTTTTTTTTAAAGTAAACTCTAAACAACAATTGCACAACTGAACTTATTGCACTAATGTGTAAGCGAGTCCTTGAAAATTTTGATATTCGTACGAGAGCTTGTAGACGTGTTCGTGGTGGAGAGCCATACTTTCATAAAAATAAAAACACTACAAAAAGTCTAAGTATTTACATATTTACAACATCTAGGTGCGATTTTTCAAAAACCCTTTGCTTAGGAAGGTTGAGAAAGTTGGTTTGTGTCAAACTAGTCACATTCGTGTGTGTATTTTGTATTCCACGAATTAATAAAATAGCTGCCTTAAATTACTTACCAAAGCCTTATACAAATGACGATCTACGTATGTTTTGCGACCGCATTGTAATTCCTGAAAAATTACAATCAGAGGTATTAGAAAAAATTCATGCTGGTCATTTGGGTATTGTTAAGTCTGGTGGCCAGGGTACTCCAAACACATTGAAAATTACATAAAAAAATGTTCCATTTGCATCCCACGGCACGAAAAGCTCATCGGAAGTGAAATGCCAGAATGACCATGGCAAATTGTGGGGGTGGACCTTTTCTTCCACAATTCTAAGTGCTACTTGCTGATTAGTGATTATTTTTCAAGAAACTGTATTATTAATAACATGAAATCCATGTTTTGCAGACACGGTGTTCCAGATGTTGTACGTTCGGACAACGGCCCACAATTTCAGATATCCATAGTTTAATGGATTTATTGAATCGTGTGTGAAAGTGGTAAAATTGCTATTAAAGAAGAACACAGACCCGTATCTTGCGTTAATGGAATATTGCGCGAAAACTCTCGCAAACGGATTATCACCTGCAGAAATGCTAATGGGAAGAAAAATAAGGACCACTCTCCCTATAAATAATAGCAAACTTCGGATAAATTACGATTTGGAAGGTGTTAGGCAAAAAGAAAATTTTCCTTAGAAAATTTTAGAAAAAAGTTTCACATAAAATCGGCATATACGAGTATACCATATACTCTGGAAAATGTAGCGACGCAATATGTTATGAAATTGCATGCTCTCTTTGCATGGCACGTGCAATCCTTTTTTATCCTGGGGGTTGGTGTGTTATATACCTTGATTACTACTACATCAATCACATCATTCTATTGCCCGGGTAACATGTTGTACATAAATCTATCGGAGCTTTTGCGCGTCATCCTGCACGCAGATACTCGTACAACACATGGGTGTGTATTCCTATGCAAATCCAAAAAAATTGTTCTGGTAACTCTGGAGAAAAGCCAAAAATGGATTCGGTGCAGTGAGTGGGAATACTAGTCACATCCCGCGCGAGTTACATATATGTACGTACATACACATATCGGATATCATATTGGATCTATTGGTGGATATTAACAATGCCCACTCAAATAAACTTATGCTGCACTGCAGTGGGACTTGTTGATGCTGGGGGTTGGAGGAGAGCACTGATTGTAGGAGTGGAGAAGAATAGTACATACCGCACGGAAAAAAATGAAAAAATGCTTGGCCACGCCAAGCACTGGTGCAAGTACATGTACGAGTATGTATGTTATGTATGTTGTCATGCAGATTAATCCTGTCTTCTTTGCATACAAAATTCTAAGCGGGAAATCGCAGGAATATCTTGCTCATCCACATAAAATGACATTGGCCTAAATGATTACACTGTATTGTAAATTAAAATTAAAGAACAAAACAAAACAAAATTAATTCCAAGTGCAACAGTCAGAGGTAGACCAAGGCCTAGTCTTTTGCACCCACCTCGTGACTCCGAGCACAAGAGCTTTTTCTCGGATTTCTGTCCATGGTCATCGACAGGGTTGTGACGGCAAGTCTACTTGGAATTGTTGCTATGCAATTTGAGAAATATGTCATAGTTTTCGACATTGCAAAGTATTTTCTTATAAATAATAATATTTGGATGATTCAATTTCGGGCGAGTCAAAGTAAGTAAGTAACAAAACGAGTTATGAATAAATTGTCAAAACTTCCCCGTAGGGAGGTAATAGATAAACAAATGCAAGTACAACATATTTTTTCAATTAATTGTAAGCTGTCGATGAATAAAATAAATAAAGGACACTTGCAAATAACTATATACTTCAGCGATTATTCTACAATTGTCCATGGACTGTTCGTATCTCGTTTTTTTTACTTAGGAGCCCATGTTTTTATTTCTTCTCCATTTCTCTATGGTTCCAGATAATGAAAAAATATTCACTTGCCGAATATCCAAGTTGGAAAAATTTATAGAAAAAATGCACTTGCTCTAGAAGTACTGGATGTTGGGGAGCTGGTAAAATTAGAACTATGTTTTGTCCTCAATTAGAGGTTCAACAAAGTATAGCGTGTTTTACCGTCGGCGGAGATACATAACGACAGCCCAATACAGTGGAAATAATTTTTATCTGTGAATTTTATCAAAAACTTGTCTTCTTTGAGGCTCAGTTTGGTTCGCATTTTCGTAATTTCTGGAAGTTCGGTAAAAGAAGATGAATCAAACGCCATTCTTTTCCTCTGATTTGGTTGCTTGTTCCTTTTCCAAAAACTGTTGTTGCTGCTTTTGTCGTTGTTGAACCATATCATTTCTCTTATTTCGAAGCTCTTGTGTGTATGCCTCTTGATTTTTTAAAATCAACTTTCTTTTTAAAACTCGCGGCAGTGGACGTAGTTCAGAGAAAATACCGGTTGGTACACAAAGTCCTGACTTTTATACGATGATATGGTTTACAGAGGAAATATCAGGCTGAAAAGAGTTTGTTCCAAAATGCATTGTCAACGTGACGCGAAAAATCCAATTCAGGGAATCCAGTTGCAGGGAATCCAGTTGCAGGGAATCCTTTGATAATATTGTCCGATGAAAGTGCTCTTGTAAATGGAGTTTCTGTACGACACACAACATCGGTAATATCAACTTTCGTTTCCGGGTTGTTTATCAAAAAAATGATTGAACGTTTGTTTTCAAAACTGATTAAAAGGACCAAAAATAGCCATATCCAGTGGTTTGTAGTTTTTGCCATGTGTGTGGAAGAAACTAAAAAAGACAAATTCCACTATCACGGCAGTTTAATATGCCGTCTAGTCCACAATGTGAGGCATGATTATCCATAAGAAGCGAAATTGGATCATCTTTAGAGCATCGAGCGCGACTTTTTATATGGGCGAGAGCAAACACTTTGGTTTTCAAACATCCGAAATGGATTCTTTGAGAAAGTTGAAACTCATTCCTTTAAGAGGGAACACGTAAGCTGGTGGAATATGATAACCAGATGTATTTACGATTCCACGAATGTGCATCATTTTTGTCTTGGTTGCATTGATGTCCATTGTCGTAGCACTACATACTTCACTGCTCCATTAAATTCGTTTTGCATGATTGTCGTAGCCATGTGTAGGGACGGACGACTATGGCTGTATCCTCTGCATAGGCAAATGGAATGCTGTATTTAAACAAGCAACGCAGTTTATTTTCATACAGGAAAGATAGTATTGGGCCTAATTTAGAGCACTGTGGAACTTCGCATTGTCCCACAAAGGAAAGATAATCCTTAATCCAATCAGCAAAAACTCCTCGTACTCCAATTCGTTCTAAATCTTCCATCGTTGAACTTCCATCTTATAGACATTTCTCAATTACAGGCAGGATCGATATTGGTATATTGTTATTGATGTCGTTGCAGTGACTAGTTCTTATGGCACTGCAGTGATGAATAATACGTAGAGTTTGATCCGCAAAGTTTTCTGTATATTCATTTGAAAGTGTCTATAATCATTTATCCGCGGAGAATTTTTAACAATATCATCATCCACGTCTTACCAAGATCGCCTCGGGCTTCGTTGAACTTGCTCACATAGAAGTTACTTTTCTGCATTGTTATTTTTTTGTTAAGTTTAATGCGGGTCCTTTTACACTCGGTTTCATCAGTTTTGCTCAGTCTATTATTCTTCAACTTTCGGAAGAGCTCATACCGTATTTACCATTCTCCAAGTAAGTCTGCCGACTTGACCAGGGGATATGTTTATATACTTCTCAGCCGAAAAGTAAGCATCAGTTCCACTTGGTAGTGTCTCCCAATCTGTTTCACGAACAAGTTCATTCACTTTTCTCCTTCTAATGTGTGAAATGCTATACCCCTGATCTTCTTCTATGTTTGGTGCACATTACACGTTATGTTGACCATATACAAAGCGGACCGCATCGTTGAACGATAGACAACTTCAGCATACGTAATGAGAGGCACTACTAATGTCAATACCAACATACGTCTGGAATTTACTTAATACATAGCTGACGACAAAATCTACAGCCCTGTTACTGAGACAAAACAAGTTTAAGCTTCCACCTTAGGATGTTGTGGGTCTACCTCATCAAACGCCTTCGAGAAATCAAGCAAACAACGTAGGCTTATATTACCCTTATCGTAATCTTGCCGTATTCCAGCAAGTAGGTTTAACATAGCCGTAGAGCAGCTGATTGTTTCGGGTAAAGCAAGTTGTTGACGACCACATGTATCTCAAAGACTTAGACAAGGTAGGATGCTTATTAATCTGAAGTCAGAGGGGGAATTGATGTTTGTTCTTTTTGCGATTGCAAGGACCCTTGCAATTTTCCAAGTCTGGGAAAAAGTTGAAGTGGTAATGCGGGGTCATCTCTCGTATTTTTCGTGATTATATTATATTAATTAGTCCGTGAGTCGCTAACATTCCATCATAGTCCTACAACGTAGGAAACACCCATTAAGATTACATCCTTCGCATTGTAACGTAGGACAACTTATTGGATTGCGCTCCATCTGTTTGTGAATGAGATAAATGTAAATAAAAGGAGAGCAACCAAATTCGGGCACGATATCGGCGGCGATAAGTATAATGAATATGATGCTGTCTCCAACCGCCTGCTTGAGTTGAAGTGGTGCTCGAAATAAATAAAATTGTGATCTTTAAAATTTAGCGAAATCAATTGTAGTTTTTATAGAGTTTTACATCTAAGGTGTGGGGTGCATCCTAAAGATTTAAATTTACTTAAAATTTTCTTGAAAATCACGAACATAACTTCCCTCTAACCCATAAACTATAACGGAGGACATGCCGAAAACGCGTGATACGATATGCAGGCTTTTAGTCGCCGAGGGCGAAATAATAGACGACGTATACAACGATGCCAGTGGAGTACATGGGGAATCGTCCGCAGACAGTCAGCCCGCCGTACAACCAATTTCGCAGTCAGTGCTACCCTCCGCTGTGAGTGCCAACAACGATGCCGCCAATTTGGAGGCAGAGCTGAAAGTTTTGAGCATACGACGAGAAGTTTTGCAGCTACAGCAGGAGATCCGAAATTTAGAAGACGACTCGCAAGCCACCATTGTCCACGGTCGCCGCAACGTAAACTTCGATCATCTCGACAACGCTCTTAACACTTTCAGCGGCAAAGACTACTACAATGTCCGTAAGTGGTTTAAGGAGTTCGAATTGTACGCCGAGGCACGTGGTTTCACCAAAGAAGAAAAATGCTTGGGCGTACGCAGGCTACTGAGGGAGACGGCTAAAGAGCTTTCAAACTCGATGGGAGTCATCGGCTATGACGAATTAAAGGATGTGCTAATCCAGACATTTGGACGGAAAGTCACCTGTCGCGGTGCTTATCGCCGAATCATGCCTGGAGTTCGTCATCACCATGAGAGGACTTGCTTCGAAGATGTCCGTGCCAGAAGTGGAACTAGTCACTTTTATTATTGATGGGTTCGATGACGACAGCACAAACATCACGTTGGTGAACGACGCCAGAACCATCGCCGAGCTTATTGGCCGATTAGATAGGTATCAGGAATGAGCACCGCCGCAACATCCAAACACCGGAGCACCGGAGTAAAGGAGTTAGCCAATGTCCGATGTTACAATTGTTCGAAGTTTGGCCACTATAAAAGCAGCTGCACAAAACCGGTGAGACCCGCCGACGCTTGTTTTATATGCAATTAAGTAGGCCATTACCATCACAGCTACCCAAAGGCCCAACGCAAACACCAAAGGATTGTTGCCGCAGTCACCAGGGCGCTAGCAGAGGAGAAATCAGATAGCGAAGAAGAATTGGCTGGCGCCATCAGCGCCATGCAAACGGTAAGTGTTGCCTTTAGAAGTCAAGTCAAGCCAGACGCATCAGGTTCATAAATTGTTTTTCTCTTCTTGATACCGGTAGCGCGATTAACCTCATCAAGCGCTCTGTTTTCCCAACCGACGTCCAAGTGTCAGAAGTCTTGAAACCAATGAAGTACTACGGAATTGTGGCGACTATGTCAAGGATCAGGTTTTTGCGATTGATGTGTTTGGGTCGCCAGTCGAGATAGATATTTGTTCGCTGTTAGGCAAATCCCAAACGGAGATACTTAACGAAACAATTGATACTTCACAAGTAGTATTAGTTAAGAAAAAAAAGGGCGGGTTGAGGTTATGTGTCGATTATCGCGCGTTAAACAAAAAAACGGTTCGGGATAATTTCCCATTGCAGTTGATAGAGTACTGTATCGAATTTTTAGGCGGCAAACGTTGCTTAACTTTACTTGATTTAAGGGATGGTTTCAATCAAGTCAGGATGTATGAAGGTTCAGTGCCATACACCTCGTTCGTAACGCCAGACGAGCAATACGAGTATCTAAGCATGCCGTTTGGACTGAAGAATGCACCGGCAGTTTTCCAGCGGTTTCTTCACGAAATATTTCTGGATTTTATTGAGGCAGGGAAGTTAATCATTTACCTGGACGATATTTTGATCGCAACTTCTGATTTCAACTCTTATTTGGAAATCCTTGTTGAAGTGTTGCACAGAATTTATGAAAAGGGATTAGAACTCGAATATTTAGGATATTTAGTGAATACCCATGTACAAAGTATAAAACAATACCCGATGGCGAGAAGTCAAATCGAATTGCAAAGATGTTTAGGATTGTTTTCATATTTCCGCCGTTTTGTACCATCGTTCTCAAAGATCACCAAACCGTTGTTCGGTTCAGAGGAATGTATTGAGGCATTCAGGAAACATCGTGATAAATTAGCGTCTGCGATGGTTTTAGTAGTTTACAAGGCAGATACTGCGACACTGCGACGCCAGTAGTCAAGGGTTTGGATCGGCGTTAATGCAGCGCCAAGATGATGGAAAGTTTCATCCAGTTGCGTATTTCTCGAAAACGGCCACTCCAGCTGAGGCCAAGTACCACAGTTTCGAACTGGAGACTTTAGCCATAATTTATTCGTTGCGATGGTTTAGGGTATATTTAGGGTACAAAGGGTATGCCCTTAAGATTGTTTCGGAAAAAAAAACAAGTGAACCCTAGGATTGCTAGATGGGCGTTAGATCTGGAAAATTATGATTACTCAATACAACACCGAAGTGGAGCGTCCATGGGCCATGTGGATGCTTTGAGTCGTTACCAAGTGGTTGCCACTTTAAGCGAAGATGAAGTAGATTCTTGTATAAAGGCAGCGCAGAACCGCGATCCGGATATCTGTAGACTACGTGAGAAGTTAGAAACAGAGGTACTTGAGCATTACGAGTTGCAGGATGGTTAGATTCGAATATTTTGTTGCTTTATGTCTCTGCTGAAATGTAGGATAACGTTATACGTATGATCCATGAAAAGATCGGACACTTAGGGGTGGAGAAATGTTATCATCAGATAAGAAAGCATTACTGGTTTCCGAGAATGAGGATTAAATTTGAAAGGTTTATCAAAAATTGTATCAAGTGCATATTCTTTTCGACGCCGGCCCGAGCTAACGATCATAATATATATAATATCCCGAAGAACCCTGGAGTTACTGTACGTTAACTCCACCAGTGCGACGGAAGTTTGGGGGGGGGGGGGGGGTTGAACAAATATTTTAGTTATTATAGCCGACCATGGCGTATTATTTCAAACCGCGGCTCGTGCTTCACATCCCTGGAATTCGGTAATTGCTTACTTAAGTCGCGGTGGCCTCACCCCAAGCTAATGGTCAAGCGGAGCGAGTAAACGGGGTAATTAAAGCGATATTAAGTAAAATTAGTGAGCCCATTAATCACGCGGATTGGGCCAGTGAATTAACATAGGTCGAATATGCGATTAATAATAGTGTACATAAATCGACGAAAGAGCCTCCGAGTAGACTGCTATTCAGGGTAGATCAGCGAGGTGAAATTGTAGACGAACTTTCGGATAATCTGTACTCCGATCTGAATATGATCTGAACAGTATTTCTTAAGACATAGTACACCCGGTAAGGTATATGCTGTCGGCTACTTTGTAGTGATTAAACATATTGATACATCTGTTGGGACGAATAAAAGGTTTGTTCAAAAATACCGTGGCCCTTATGTAACACAGAAAGTACTTCCGAATGACCGATATGTAATCGCGGATATCGAAAATTGCCAATTGACACAAATACCATATAACAACATCGTAGAAGCCTTCCGAATAGGAAAATTGCTGTCCCCTACTAAAGATTTGGATACTGCAGTCGCTTTAAATAAAATTGGTTTCTGATGTAAAGATAATCTACTCTGTTGGCATGCATTTTGATTTACGTTTTGCTTATTTAATTGTTTAATTCATGGGTTACTACTATCAATCAATGTTTTCGTTGTATGATTGTATACAATATCATTAGGCGATGCATGTGTTCAACCGAAGCCAATCTAATAATTTTTGCATAGTCAAAGGTTTCCCTAGTGATAAATCACACATTCTCTTCTTTAGACTACTTTTCATTGTTTGGAAAGCCGTCTCCGCAATACCATTAGACTGTGGATGAAATGCCATTTGAAATACAAAAATCGATAAAGCCCTCTGAATTAAAAGGAGGTCCGTTGTCCGACACAATAGTGTCAGGAAGTCCAAAATAAGCAAATATTGTTCTTAAGGTAATTATTAAATTTTCAGCAGTTGTATTTTTCATAAACTTGACATCAATCCACTTGCTAAAGTTGCCAACTAATATCAAAAATTGTAACCCTTTAAGGAAAAACAAAATCTAAATGAATTCTCTCAAAGAAATGTTGGGACACCGGCCAAGGCTTTATTGAGGTTGAACTCGATTTATTGCATGTAAAATTACATACTTCGCATCTGGATACGTAATCTTCGATATCTTTTTCTACTCCATCCCATCAAACATATTGACGTGACAACAATTTCATCCTAACGATTCCTATGTGCCCTTCATGCAGTGCTTCTAATATTCTTGGAACTAACACTGCTGGTATAATCAACCTATCTTTGAAATAAAGACATCCGTTCTCAAAATCTATCTCATTGTGTCTGTTAAACTACGAATTTAAATGGGGTGGAACCGTATTAGGCCACCCACTCGAGCAGCATATTTTTCTAAATTTGTTGGGTCTGGTAATGGTAACCGTGAAAGTCAATCCGCATTTGCCATTTGAGATGCTTTCCTATATTTTATTGTGTACTGGTACATACTCAAATATATGGCCCATCTTTGAATTCTAAGTGCTGCAACTGATGGAGCAGATTTATTCGAATTAAAAATCTCTTTTAACGGCTGGTGATCATTATAAATGGTGAAATGATAACTTCACTGAGAATATAATGGCCAGGGTTGCTCTGCAACCCTAAGAGTGCTCGAAATGAACAGAGCGTTTTACACCATCAATCACATGCGAGAGAATGCCACCTACTCCATGCGGACTCGCTTCATATTGAATTATAATCTCCTTCTGTTAATCGTAGTGAACTAACAAATTGTTTTTAATTATAAGGCGATTTCTTTGCTCGAATGCCCGCTGACAATCGTCTGACCAAACGTGTTGTTCGGAACATGTGCACTCTCAACAGCCGCATTAGCCTCCTTATTAGGTTTGATTGCCTCCTTATTTATGACATGTCCAAGATAGTCAATCTCTGTTTTAAAGAAATGGCACATCTTTAAGTTCACCTTAAGCCGGAATTCCGTCAGCCGATTTAAAACCATATGTAAGTGGGTAAGACATTCCTCGAAATTTTTTCCACCTACCAAGATGTCATCTAAATAACAATGTACTTTAGGAATTCCTTTCAAAATTTCATCCATAGTGGACTGGAAAATAGCGGGGGCACAATTAATGCCGAAAAAAGGTCTTCGAAATCTATACGATATTAACTGTTAGTAGTGCCTGACAATCCTCTACAACCTCTAACTGCTGATAGGCACCCTGACAAAATGTCATCCACTCTTCGTAATGGATAGTGGTTTGTTTTTACGAAACGATTGATTGATACTCTACAGTCCACACAAATTGTAATACCACACTTTGACTTTTCTACTACGACAATTGGGGAAGCCCACGATGTACTCGTATAACCTCAGTACCAAAATATAATCAGACAGCGTTTTATCATTGTTTTGGTTCCTATTTAAGAACTTGAATCTCTCTGCTGTCGTATTTTTCTTCGGTTCTAAATGAGCTGCCAGCAACTGTACCAATTCCTCGAATTTGAATTTCTTCGGCTTTTTTGGTGCCGCCAAGGTCTTTACAATTTTGTAAAGTTCTGCTCTTCCAACCTCCAGCAAAAACGATACCTTCTGTGTTACGGGCTGTATCTTCTGGAGTCTTCAACGGCTTCTGCAATTTTTTTGGGGCAGCTAGTTTTTTTTTTTTTTCCTGCTCCCCGGTAAAAGAATCGACTCGATTTAAATCTGGTGAACGGGCTGGCAACCAAAAAATGTACCAGATCGCCCTATCCACCTGTTGGAGTATTCCCGATCGAGGAACTCTCATACTGTGCGAGCATAATGCGCTGGGCAGCCATCTTGTTGATACCACGTGCATGCATAAATATTAAGTGGCACGTCTTCCAATAAATTTGGTAAGTGGTTCTTCAAAAAAATCCAAACAAACCTCCGCATTCAAAATTCCCGTCCACATGTTTACTTTAAAACGGTACTGTGATCTATCTTCTCGCATCAAATGTGGATTTTCCTGTAATGGTTTATGTAACCGTCCCTTTTAAAAGTTGATTAGTCCGACAATAGAATTTTTTCGAAGAATCTCGGATCTTCTCTGAACCTCTGCACCATATTTCTGGATAATCTCGGGGTAGTAGACTCGCTTTACATGGTACGGATGGAGCTGGTTTTTCCTTAGAATTCGGTGTGCTGTATTTTTGGGTACTCCTATGCTCACTTCAATTGCACGTACTGAAGTATTAGGGTCTTGTGCGACTGCTTGTAAGACTTCGTCATCGTAGGGCATGACTTGTCTTCCCTCACAAACCATTAGATTTGGAAAGCGACCCTCTGAGAATGACCAGTGCACATTTACAAACATTCGATGATCCGGATGATGCTGAGCATTTGGGTATCTCTCATGCTAAAATTTGGCTGCAGCACTAGCATTATACCTGCATTAATGAGATGCATGTTAGCATATTCCTGAGCAGTGTATCGAGATGGCATGATGGCATTCGCTTTACACAATCAGACGAAATCCTGGTTCGACAGAAACGGTCAGATAGCAAATCAAAGTCGCAATGCAATGAAGTCCCAATAAAGAAAGCCAAAATTGTAAGCACGAAATCAACACGAATACAGAATAATGCGCTGTAAGCGAAGGAGCTTACAAAAACCATCAATCAATTGACATTCGACGAAATAAAGTCTAATTTAACTACCTTTCATGGTAAGAAAGTAGCCGTGTTTGTAGAGAGGCGAATTTTCTATGAGACAGATGTCGGGCGAGTGCATAAACGAATGGTATACAAGAATTAAAAAGTCAGCCGTTAATAGCAAATTTGGTGCCCAATTAGTGTGAAGGCATAACACTGACACGTAGATTTGACTGTTCTAGAGTTTCAAGCACAGAAAAAAAAAAATACTGTGAATTATACCTCGAATCACTCTGAGTGAAGCAAAATCTCTGTGTCCTATTCGGACTCCCACCCCTGGAGAGCGAATATCGAAACCAAACACAATTGAGTTTCAAACCACTACAAAACAATTTTCCTTCCTTCTCCTTCTACCTTTCCGCCCGCGCCATGACAACAGTAAAAGGGTAACAAAAAAACAGCATTGCGTGACATTTTCATAACGGGCATAAGAGATCGTCTCATTCTCGAAAAACTGCTAGAAGAAGACGAAAAATTAACTCTTGACAGAGCATGGGATACAGCAATAAAAAAGGAAACTCTAATAAATAGCCGCGTGGCCAGCAAAGGAACAGTAAATAAGGTAAACACACAAAACACATACACACACACAAACATTTTAAAAATCGAACCACCAAGTCAAATCAGGGAAAAAAATAAGAACGATGGGTGCGACAGATGTGGAAGAGGGAGACATAACAGTGTACAATGCTACTACAAAAAATATGTACATATGTGACATCTGCAAAGCTCGTGGACATCTTAAAGTTATGTGCAAAAGCAAAGACAAAAATTCACGAAATGAACACATAAAGAATTTAAAAGAGAGAGAAGAAGAGGATTACATCGAACTAAAAAAACATCACATCGAACCAAAAGAGCTTTCCACCTATAACACGGTGGCGATTAGAAATCAAAAATCAATAAATGTCTTGAGACAGACACATACCCGTTACCCAGGGATCAAGATCTGTTGCAGAAACTTTCTTGTGGTGAGAAATATTCCAAAATAGATATAAAAGAAGCTTATTTACAGATTGAACTAGACGAGGACAGCAAAAGGCTTTGTGCGTGTTCCACTGCTCAGGGAGTATACTTGGTAAACCGTATGCCATACGGCATAACGCCAGCAACATCGAAGTTTCAGAGAATCATGTCACTGTCTTCGTTGATGACATACTAGTTACTGGAAAAGACGATGATGAACACATTAGAAATCTTGAACGGATTTTCAAGAGGTTGAAAGACGCAGGCCTGACGGTTAAGCTGGCGAAATGTGGCTACTTAGGCCAAATAATCAACAAAACCGGAATAAGGAAAAATCCAGAAGGTGTACGGGCTATACTTATGGCTGATCCACCGAGTAACGTCAAACAGGTGCAAGCGTTTTCAGGTCTCGTGAACTATTACGGAAGATACATCCCAAACGTTTCATCTATTATGGCACCTATCTACAAGTTGTTAAAGTGTTGCGTTCAATTGGACACAAAAGTGCAATGCAGCATTTGAGCAAATCAAAACCATCGTGGCTTCCGACAAGGTGTTGGTGCACTACCATCCAAATTGGGATGTGGTGCTCGGATGAAGGAATTGCTGCTGCGCTGTCACATATATTACCGTCCGGAGAAGAACGTCCTATTCCTTTCGCATCAAGAATTTTGTCACAACCTGAGCGGAACTATTGCGTGCTCGATATAGAAGATTTGGCGGTCTACTATGGTGTACAAAAATTCTCGGATTACTTGTTTGGAAGGAAGTTTATAATCAGAAGCGACCACTTGATCTGTGTTTGAGGTTAGAAAATGCAATAGCAAACAGTCACAACAGAAGGATAAACCATCCAGATCCACCACCAATTCCACCGAAACGGGGAAACATAAACCCAGTTTCGAATCGTCAACCGTTTTATCTCGAATTAGCTAATATGGTCCAACCACCTATTCAGCTGGCCTGTTCCACCACAAAGGCCTGAGAGACAGTTTGTTCAACGATATCAATAACAACCCCAACAACTAGGACCACAATACATTGCTACTCCAAAGTAGCCCGCACTAGAGCCTATGGACGCATAAACAATCAGGAAAAACCGCATGAACAGACCTTGGTTGGAGAACTGGCCCCCAGTACCGAAAAAACCATCAGTTCTTCTATCCCAATAAGTGCACCCTACTAAGATGAAAAGGAATTTCCACATGGATACTATGGCACAAGAAGATCAAATCGGCCAATATGAAGAGATGCGGGGCAACATAAACAATTCTTAGGAATACATCGAAACCCTACACTGAAATGACACAACCGGAAAATATCGATTCAAACAAAATTATGGAACTAAGTGATATACATTTTTTAGATTGCGCGACTCTTCGCTGCCATATTTTGAATGTGCAACGAAAAATTTGATTGACACTGGATCCAACAAAACTTATGTATTTTTAATTAAAAACTGAAAAATGAGAAACCATTTGGTTGCAATTCAATTATAAGTAAGTAAGTCTTTTTGGTCTTCAAAATATTAAAATCAAATTTTTTCTCATGCCAAAACTAAAATCCTTTCACGTGATTCTAGGAAATGACAGTCTTTCCGCAGTCATCCATACAAAAGATAACTAAATGGTTATCAATAATCAGACAAAAGTACGTATCAAGCAAATGGCCTTTCAATCTGTCAACTCTATTAATATCCGAACCGATCAATCATATGTCCCCTAAACAAAAGTTTTCCATTGACAAAATTGTGCACGATTTCCCTAAACTTTTTAATGAACCTGGAGAAAAATTAACTTATTCCACTGTAGTAAAAGGCGAGATCAGAACGACACCCTATATCCCTAAAAAACGAGGTCCTCACGATCGCAATACAATTCTGATTCTTCTGGTGGCTTCCCTTTGGTCTCAAGAATGCTCCGTCTATATTTCAAAGAGCACTTGACGACATTCTTCGCGAACACATTGGCGTTATATGCTATGTCTACTAGAGGTCTGCAATGAATGTCTTGAAAGCAGTTTTAAGACATTCACTTTGCTTTGGGTACAGTGCATAAGTGAACTCATATCTTGAAAAGTAAAATGAATACTTCCTTTAATACCCGATAAATATTTGAGTATTGCACCCATTTTGAACTAAACACTTAGTGCAGTGTACTCATAACAACGGGTGCTCACTAGAGGTCTGCATGAATACATTCACTTGCTGTCACCAAACGAGTGCAGTATTGCAGTGTACTCTATTCATTGTCATTATTTAACTTAGAGTAAAGTAAATTGGAGTGCCACGCCACGCAAAACAGTTACTGTACAATACTCGCTCTCTTAATACCAGCAAGAGTACCTTTCTCTCCCACGCTTTGAATGCTTCTTCTATTTTGTGGGGGCAATATGGGTGCACTGTTATCTATGAGTAATACACTGAGTACACTGAATATACTGAATAAAGCGAGTAACTAAGTAAGACATTCAATCAAAAGTCGTGTATTGTTGGTTTCTGTTTGTGAAGATCACATTACGGAGCAAAAAGCAAATTTAAGAAATATACGAATATATCAAGAAGTTGAAAGTATCAAAAAATGGAAACTACTGATGTAAATTAATGTTTTTATTTTATAGAAAATTTTTGTTTTTACTAATGTTTGGTATTAAATTAGGAAATGACAAATGACTCCGATGTCTCAATGCCCAGCGTTAGTGGTTTGCTGAGCAATTCCGCCATTAAGGAAACAATTATCAGAGGCGAATTTAAAATCAGCATCAAAAGAGGACGTAGTAAGGTATGGGATGCCTTTGGAACTGTCAAAAATGAAATTGGCGAAGAAATTCAAAATGTAGTTGCATGTAAAAATTGTTTTTCGATTCTGAAATTTAACACGAAGAGTACGTCGAATTTAGTAAAGCACAAATGCTATACAAACACAAAAGTAAAAACTAATGATAAGATACTGAAAACAGAAGTAGACATTGGAGACAAAATGAAAGGTGTATTGTTGCTGTCAGCATGGACAATTGAAAACTGTAGACCATTTAACATAATAAGGGATAATGGTTTACGAAATTTTGCTGAGTTTTTAATATCCATCGGTGCGAAATATGGACAGAATGTTGACATTGACAAATTATTTCCTCACCCTACAACAGTTTCGCGTAGCATTCAAAATCTTTATAACAAATACTTTAAGCTTGTACAATCTGAGCTTATGAGCGTCAAAAATATTGGGTATGGACTAACTTCCGATCTTTGGACAGACAATTATTTGAGAACAACTTACTTGTCACTGACAATCCATTACGCCAAGGAAGGGAAATTAATTTCCAGGCTTCTTGGCTTAAAATCAATGAAGGGTGTGCAATGTACAGGTTTTTTTTGTTTAAGTAATTTAAAGTTCAATCAGACATTCCATTAAATTTTCAGGTCAAAATATTTTATCGATAATTATGTCAATTTTGAGTGAGTTTGAATGCGAGTTACATCACAAGACCATTATAGTGACAGACAGATTGCAGCTTATCGCGGATTAGATCATATTTATTGTGTTAACCATCTGTTGCACAATGTAATAGAAAAAAGTATAAACGAAGTCCCTGAAATTGCTGAGATGTGTAATGTTTGTAGCAAATTAGTTAAATATTTTAAAAAGTCGGGTATTAATTGCAGTCTTAAAAAAGTTATGTTTCCACGAGATTCAATACTATTTATTTTTTATTGCTTTCTATTGAAAAAAGTTGGATCGAAATCTCAAATATATTGCAGGAAAAAAATCAATTACAAAAAATAAGCAACGTAAATTTAAGCTACATTAGAGATTTAATTAAAATATTAAGCCCCTTTGAAAAAAGTTCAAAAGTTTTTGAAGGTGAAAAGTATCCTACTCTTCATCTTACAATCGTTCATATTCATCGCTTACAAAAATTATGTGTTGTCAGTTCCGAAGACTTAGAAGTCAAAGAAAACACCTTTTTGGAAACCATTGTTATACAAAACTTGACATTAATTCATAGTATTGCTCTATTCCTTTTTCCTCCAACAAATAAATTAGTTCAATTTGATGAAGACAAAAAAATAAAAATAAAAGATGAATGCAAAAATTATATGCAAGTTTATGCAAATGAAATATCGGAACCAGAATATGAAATTTTTGAACGTTTGTTAAATGAAGAGTCGGATTGTTTTGTTTCAGATGAAAATGAATACTTTGCAGATTTTTTGCAACCAGTGCAAGCCGTTAATTCCGATGATAGAATTAAAAACGAAATTATGGCATATGAAAATGTCAATGGAAATTTTCATGATAATTTTGATGTTTTGCAGTGGTGGCACCTGCATAAATTTGAATTTCCACTATTGTTCAAAGTAAGGTGCAAAGTATTAGCTACACCGGCAACTAGTGCTGCATCTGAACGCATATTTTCCTCAGCTAGAATATTGATGTCAGAAAAACGTTGTCTTATTGGATCCGATCCAACTTTGGTAAACCAAATTATGTTTTTACACTCCAATATTAATAATATCGAAATCGAAAATGACCTGAAAGAATTTGTGCAAGAAATTGAATAAATATATGCAATTGATAAAATTGAAAATAAATTTAATAGTAAATAGTATTTACTAATACTAGTATATGTATTTCGTACATCCTGTCTTAATCTATTGGCTTTCTTTATAACCATTACCTATTTCTCAGTCATTTAACAAAACTTACTTTAACTTGAAACAAAAGTAAATCAACGAATATTCAGTGCACTCAATGTACTCAGTGTAGTACTCACTTTTTTATGAATACCTTTGTGAATACCCGTTGTTTATGAGTACACGTCACTAAGTGTTTAGTATAGAATGGGTGCAGTACTCACAAACCAATTGGGTACTAAGCAATAAATTCATTTTACTTTTCAAACAGTAAGTACCCTTTATGCATTGTACTTGAAGCAAAATGAATGTCTTGAAAAATAAAACAATGTACTACTCATGTTGATATTAAGAGAGCAAGTATTGTACAGTAACTGTTTTGCGTGGTGTGATACTCTAATTTACTTTACTCTAAGTTAAATAATGACAATGAATAGAGTACACTGCAATACTGCACTCGTTTGGTGACAGCAAGTGAATGTATTCATGCAGACCTCTAATGTCTACATAGATGACATAGTCATTTTTAGTAAAGACGAAGCTACACACGAACTTAATATTCGAAAGGTATTCCAAACATTGCATGCGGCAAACATGAAGGTACAATTGGATAAGTGCGAATTCTACAAGCCAGAAGTAGAATTCCTAGGTTTTATTATTTCGTCTGATGGCATTAAAACCAATCCAGAAAAAATAAGAGAAATCCAAGACTTTCCATATCCGCGCAGCCTGAAGGAACTTCGCTCTTTCCTTGGCCTGTCAGAGTAATACCGCTGCTTCATTAGGGACTACGCCAAGGTTTCGAAAACCTTAAGAGCCCTCTTAACGGAGGATGGACGATTGTCCAAAAACATCTCTAGAAAAAAAAAATAATTCATCTCGACGAATCTGCTAAACAAGCTTTTGAGAAAATGAAGAAGACATTAATATCAGAAGAAATTATACTCGCATACCCCGACTTTACAAAATCATTTTAAATAGTTACCGATGCTTCAAATTATGCCCTAGGTGCTGTGCTATCTCAAGGAGAGAAGCCCATTATGTTCATATCTAGAACACTATCTCCAACCGAAGAAAGCTATGCAGCCAATGAAAAGGAGATGCTAGCTATAATTTGGGCACTTAACAACTTTAGAAATTATCTTTATGGAGCAGCTAAGGTAATAGTTCACACTGATCATCAACCACCTTAGTAACAAAAATAATAATTCTAAATTAAAAAGATGGAAGGCAATATTGGAGGAGTACAACTACGAGCTTAAATATAAGCCTGGCAGAAAAACCGTAGTTGCAGATGCACTCTCCCGGTCCCCCATTCGATCAGAAATAAACTCGCTCACTTCCACCATACTCGTACATAGTCACGGAAGCTCAGCCCATGACCTCATAATCACTGTTGAATCGCCAATAAATGTACTCAGAAATTTCGAATTTCGAATAGTTTTCCCGACATAACACAGGCATCTTATAACCGAACAATCTCATACACCTAGCAACTTGATCAAAATTCTAAAAGCAAGACTTAACCCTACAGTAATTAATTGCATAAAAGCAGAGGGTCCAATACAAGGAATGATACAAGAAATTTACAAAGATAATTTTGCTAATGTTCGAATTAGATTCTCTCGAATCATAGTCGAAGATGTGACCGAAGAAACTTAACAAGAAGATAAAGTCATTAAAACCCATCAACGTGCTCACAGGAACGAACGATTGAAGATATCAGGCAACTCCTTAGAGAAATCATATTCGCCTATGGAATTCCGAAGACTATAGTATGAGATAATAACAAGTCTTTCAACTCAATTCCAATCATATTCATGCTTAAAAATGAAGTCTTTACGACACTTCCTTACACGAGCACTTCGAATGGCCAAGTCGAAAGGTTCTGCGTTCTGACTGACTGTTTCTGTGGTGTGCAAATACTCGACTATACGAACTCTTGACTAGAATTGAAACAGGCAAAATAATTCACGAAATAGGTCTATCAGCATATTCGCAAGCTTTAGAAAATATT
>CASBSA010000280.1:0-33784 GCA_949129095.1 Volucella bombylans | reverse complement strand
AAAGTTAGAAGAAGCAATCAACGGTATCCCATCCAACAATCCTTTACAACCCATCCTGTCCTTCGAAATCCTTCGCATAAGAAACTATTTAGTTAAACTTACAATTATTGAAAGACCAAAACGTTCTCTTGATTTCATTGGTAGTGCGTGGAAATGGATCGCGGGAAGTCCCGACCACCATGACTACGAAATAATGGCAAGTAAAATAAATATGTTAATAAATAATAATAACCAATTGATTATAAATAAGTTAAGTTTAGAAAAAATAAGTAAAATAAATAATGTTACAAATAAAATTTTAAAAACAGTCAAAGAAAACTCAAACTTAGAATACGAATTGATTATGAAAATTAAATATAAGTTGGAAATCCTAAAGGAAGAGATTGTAAATTTATCGAATGCTATACAATGGGTCAAGGCCAATATTATTAACTCATTTGTACTCTCAAATAGTGAAATCAATGTAACAGAAGAAATATTAAAAAATGAACAAATACCTTATGTTAACTTAGATGAAGCATTAGAATTTGCAAATATTAAAATTGACAGTGATGCAAAAAGCTTTATTTACATTATAGATTTACCTACAACTAAGAAAGAAATATGTAACGTTTATTTGTTAAGACCTGTCAAAATAGATGATAAGATAAATAAAATTCATTTTGAATTAATTTTAATTTGTAACGAAAAAATCTTTGGAATAATTAAGCCATGTGAAACCTATAATAAATTCTCTATATGTCGACGTAAGAATATCAAAGATATCAGCAACACCACCTGCATCCCAAATCTACTGAAAAGTCGTGAACCAACGTGTACGCTCGCAAACAATCAACACATCGAGTCAATAGAAGAAATCGCAACAGACATTTTGCTTCTAAATCAATTCGATGGACCTGTCAAAATCGAAAACGAAACGATAATTCTTAAGGGCACTTACATCATCCGACATTCAAATATAACAATTGAAGTTGGCGACAAAAAGATTACAACCCAGCAGATAACAGATCACCAGTTGATGCCTGCAATTTTACAACCATCATCCTTAATAAGCGGAACAGAGGAAGTACTCTCTCTAAAGATGCTCAAACAGCTAAACGTCAATAGTACTACAAAAATAGAACTTCTAGAAGCAAGGAACAAAATCAACACCAGCCTTAATCTATGCCTATCTCTTTTTATAGTAGGTGTTGTAATAGTCCCCATAATCAAGATGATAACACAAAAACGCCAAAATTTAAGAACCGAAGAAGATATTGACAAAATTACCTCATCATCTCCGGCCCCCAGGATTCCAGATCCAAAAATTATTGGCATTAATGATATCCCTATACTGCTCTCCAAATAAACGGCAAACGAGGACGTCTGCATTTAAGGAGGGAGGAGTTAACACCAAAAATCTCCAAATAAAAATACTATAACAACACGCGCAACCAAAATTCTCACAGTGTCATTAGACACCCAACATGCGCAGCAGTATTATCATGTGCAGTCTGCACTCACAGGTGTAATCAAACACCTTGTTTTGCACACTGCAACGTTCATGCACCGAACATGCTCCATCGTCATGTTGCTGACTCGACATCTCACGACTGTGAGAAAATAATTTCAAACATAGGTTTCATAATATTGTTAAGGTATTTTCTAAGTTAGTTCTAAGTTGAATTCAGTTAAATAAAGAGGCAAAGCTCCTCATAAAAAATATTTTTTTATTTATTTTTAAACATCTAATGTTTTAATTTATACAACCGATAAGAGGAAGGTTAGGGTTAGGTTAGGTAAGAGTGGCTGTTGGAAATACCAACCCACTTAGGCCTATTGGCCCATTGTGATGCCACGTGGATCTATGATCTTCTTACTACTGGAACCAGTTTGAGCTTTTAATAAAGCGTAGGAGACTGTTAACGTCTATTTTTTCTAGATCGTTTAGGTCGTTGTAGAAGAAAGCTCCTAGGTGAAGCTTCCTTCTCTGAGAGAGAGCTGGGCATGTGCAGAGTAGGTGGGGGATTGTCTCCTCCTCTTCCTCGTCCATGCAGCTTCTACAAAAATCGTTAGTAAAAGCGCCAAGCCTTCTTGCGTGCTTGCCTATGAGGCAGTGTCCGGTTATGACACCTATTATGGCGCTGAGATGTTTCCTATCTAAAAGGATCAGACACTTAGATCGACTCAGATCCAGCCTTGGCCAGATCTGTTTGGTCGCTAGACATGTTTGTCCAGCAGTCCACCTAAGGTCCGTTCTTTTATTGGCATCTAGCTTTAGTGTTAGTTTGCACGTAGCGATTGGTATACCTATACTACCTTTGTCCGGTAGGATAGGTAGAGTGGTTCCAATTTTGGCGAGTTCATCGGCTCTGCAGTTCCCTGGAATGTCTCTGTGGCCCGGCACCCAACAGAGGTGAATGTTGAACTGCTCTGCCATCTCCATGAGAGATGAACGGCATTCAAGGGCAGTTTTAGAACACAATGAGACCGAGTCCAGGGATTTGATGGCGGCCTGACTATCCGAAAATATGCGGATATCCTTTGCAGATATCACGTTTTTCTTCAGCCAGGACAGAGCTTCTTTAATCGCCAAAATTTCCGCCTGGAACACGCTACAGTGATTTGGAAGGCGGAAAGAGAGGCTTAGGTTAAGCTTATCTGAGAAAACACCGCCACCAACTCCGCTATCGGTTTTAGATCCATCTGTGTAGAGATGGATTGACTTGTCCTCCATGAAAGCATCCTCCTCCCAGAATGATCTAGAGGGGAAGCTTACATGGAAGTTTTTGTCAAACCAAAGTTCAGGTATGGTGTAATCGGTGTTCTCTGTGAGGATTCCTAATGTATTAAGAATGTTGGCGTGGCCAGATGAATTATTTGTCCACTGTTTAGTCGCTTTAAGGCGAATAGCTGCAATCGCAGCTACTTGCTTGCTAAAAATGTCGAGGGGTGTCAAGTGAAGCAGAATATCTAATGCCGCAGAGGGGGTAGACCGCAAGGCTCCGCTTGTGCATAGACATGCTGTTCTTTGGACTCTGCTTAGTTTAGTGCAGTTGACTGCATTTTCCAAGGCCGTCCACCAGACAACCACCCCGTAAGTGAGTATCGGTCTTATGACCGAGATGTATAGCCAGTGGGTTATGCGAGGTTGAAGGCCCCATTTGTTCCCAATGGCTTTCTTGCAAGAGAATAAAGCTATTGTAGCTTTATTGACTCTTTCTTGAATGTTAGGTTTCCAGTTTAGTTTCCTGTCAAAAATCAGACCCAGATATTTTGCTGTATCGGAGAAAGCTAAACTGGTACCGTTTATTGAAGGAGGGTCTATGATTGGAATTTTATATTTCCTAGAAAAGAGGACAAGATCAGTTTTATGGGGGTTTATTCCCAATCCACAGCGATCTGCCCAGCAGGTTAATCTGTTAAGATTTACTTGGAGGAGTTCTTTAATGGTATTTAAATGTTTTCCTGAGACGGCTATGGCAACGTCATCCGCATAGGCAATCACTCTGCTACCCCCCGCTTCCAGGTATATCAGTAGTTCGTTAACCACTAAGTTCCAAAGAAGGGGGGAGAGGACACCGCCTTGCGGCGTACCCCTACTGACATATCTTTTAGCAGAAGTCTCACCCAGTTTGGAGTTGATTATCCTGCTTGTCAGCATTAGATTAATCAGCTCCCCAAGTGAGTCGTCTACCTGCAGAGTTGACAACGCAGTCGTGATTGCGGATGTGTTGACGTTGTTAAAGGCGCCCTCTATGTCCAGGAAAGCAACCATTGTGTACTCCTTATATTGTAGGGATCGTTCGATGTGGCTAGTCAGAGAGTGCAAAGCCGTTTCCACCGACTTTCCTTTACAGTAGGCATGTTGAGCCGTAGACAGAAGTCTTGGATCAACTTTAGCTCGAATATGGATATCAATCAGTCGTTCTAAAGTTTTCAGAAGGAATGACGATAGACTTATGGGTCTGAGGTCCTTTGGGACCACATGAGAACATTTTCCAGCTTTGGGAATGAATACTACATTGACTTCTCTCCATAACAGTGGAATGTGGATAAGTTCTACACAGCTCCTCATAATATTTTCCAACACTGGTAGAATAATATCTGAGGATCTCTGTAGCTCGGCAGGTATAATACCGTCCGGACCAGCAGACTTGTATGGTTTGAAGCTATGTAGTGCCCAGAGCAGTTTGTCTCTCGTAATCAGACTATGAATTTTGGTCACGGTTGCAGTAGGCTTGTTTGGGCTGCTACTGGCCGCGAGTTGGGAGCTACCTGGAAAGTGGGTGTCCAGAAGCAGGTTGAGTGATTCATCACTTGAGGTTGTCCAAGAGCCATCGGTTTTTTTCAAACAGCTGGGCATCATAGGATTTGTGGAGAGGATTTTTCTTAGCCGCGAAGCCTCAGAGGTTTCTGTGATTTTGTCACAGAATGACCTCCAGGATTGTCGCTTTGCCTTCCTCAGTTCTTTTTTGTATAATTTGAGGGATTCTTTATATGAGTCCCAGTCGGTCACTTTTCTTGTGCTTTTTGCTGCGTTGAAAAGTTTTCTGCATGTGTTTCTGAGCAGTCCTAGTGCCGATGTCCACCAGTGTGGCTTTTTCTTGCCTCTTGGTTGAATAAGAGGGCAGGAAGCGGCCATAGCCTTATTGAGAGTCAGAGTAAATTCCCTGACTTTCATGTCGAGCTCATTGGTGTCACGCGGGGGACTTGATAGTTTGGAGGATATCGTTTCCGATAGGATTCCTCTATATTTTGTCCAATCAGTTTTCCGGTAGTTCCGGAAAGTTGGTTGGAGAGGGGGAGCATCACTCAGACTAAATTGGATGTACCTATGGTCCGAAAAGGAGTGTTCAGACGATACCATCCAGTTTGTTAGCCTTTGGGTGATGCTGTCGGAGACAAGAGTAATGTCTAAAACTTCTTGTCGGTTTTTTGTTATGAAAGTGGGCTCATTGCCAATATTGCAAATTAAGAGGTTAGTACTTAAAATATAGTCTAAAAGTGACTCACCTCTATCATTGATGTCGGTACTGCCCCATACCGTATGATGTGCGTTGGCGTCGCATCCGATTATGAGGCCAGTTTTTTGCCTTCCCGCTTCCAGTACCACCCTTTCTAGGTTATCACCAGGGAGAGGGCCCACTTGGTCGTGGCCAAGGTAAGCCGATGCCAGCCAGTATGAGCCTTTGGCAGTTTCTAATCTGGCAACGGTTAGGTCGGGGTCACTGAGGTTGGGAAGTAGAAATACATTAAGGCTACGTTTCACTAATATACAAGTTCTAATCTTACCTTTGTCTCTTGTATAGAGCGGAACGTATGAGGGTGTCCTAAGTCCACGAACCACGCCTTCTGCAATCCATGGTTCCTGGATTAGAATAATGTCTTCTGCGCTTTTGGAAAGACGCAGAATGAGTGTGGCCGAAGCCTTTTTTGAGTGGTGGAGATTAATCTGGAGAAACCGTATCATTGCTACAGTCTTCCAGAGTCGCCTCCACCACGGTGTTGTTGAGGTCCTCCGATTCTGAAGATGTGCCCAAGAGCTCATCTTCAATCTCTGATCGTATAGAACCTCTATTTGCTTCGCCATCGGTTTCCATTTCCGACAATGTGTCAGAATCGGAGACCGACGGCTTTGTAGTCACCTCGGACAGATTGGAGTCATCGCTATCCAATTCTGGAAAGGATATCGATGCTCCAAGATCCACGGTTGTGATGTCAGGTGTTAAAGGAGGAGGAGGTTGCTTATCAGCATCCAACTCATCCTTTTTGTACACCCTTAAATGAATGGACTCGAATCCAAACCGAATCATGCCTTTCGTCTGCGCCAGAGGATTAAGGGATTCCTTATTGATCACAATTAACGCGCATCTATAAGAACCCCTTAGTTCCTCCAGTTTCGCGACTTTCCAGTCATGAGTCGGAAGAGTCGGATTGCTGAGCCGGATGATTTCCAGGATGTTTTCTGGAGAGGAGGGTTCGGCTGGAATCCAGGTACGAGTTCGAGGTCTACTAGGAATGTCTTCCTTAGATACGACCTCGAGTTTTGCACCTGGCCAAACCTCTCCTAAACCATCGATGGCCTTGGTGAAGAGATCGAGAGATCTCTGGTCGGAGCAAGCGATGAGCTTGACATGGCCTTGGTGCCAGCCAGCGTCGCTTGTGATAGGAGGTGGTCCTGGGTTCTCCCGCATGATGGCCAAGAAGTTGCTGGAGAGCTTCAACTTGACCAATTGCCACCGTTCCGGTGTAATGGAACCGTCGGTATCGCTTCTATCGATCACCGCGATCACCAATGCGTCCTTTAGGACTTCGTTATAAGACTTCAGAGATCTGCTGTTGGATGGCCCAGGGGTTGTGGAACTGTGAATTTTGGGCCTCTTGGAAACCGATACGGTTTCCTCCAACGATCTCTGACGCTTAGAGGAGTCTTTTGACATTTTGTGAGCAATGGAAGCAGTGGGAAATCCGTCTTTTAGGATGTTTTTAGCCCACTCAACCTTGCTCTTTATTTCCGCACTTCTCTCCTCCTCCGGAATGGATCCGAAGGTTTTGATAATGCGTGAGGCATTTCGGCGTCTTATGTATAGCGCCTTAGATGGAGCTTGCCGATGCAGCTGAGCTCCAGATTCCTCTTTGGAGGGAGGAGTTTTGGTAGCAGCAACAAGTCCGTGGCCTGCCACAAACTTGCTGCTGCTGGGGGCGGGGGAAGTGATAGGACCATGGCTTGCCACAGTCTTAACACTCCCCGAAGGAGTTTTGGTAGCAGCGACAAGTCCGTGGCCTGCCACAAACTTGCTGCTGCTAGGGGCGGAGGAAGTGATAGGACCGTGGCTTGCCACAGTCTTAACACTCCCTGAAGGAGTTTTGGTAGCCGCGACAAGTCCGTGGCCTGCCACAAACTTGCTGCTGCTAGGGGTGGAGGAGGTGATAGGACCATGGCCTGCCACAGTCTTAACACTTCCTGAATTCTTTTTATTTGGCTTGTTCCTTTTGCCTTTAGAGGATGGCGCACCATGGCCTGCCACAGTTTTGCCTCCTCTCGGCAATGTAGGAGCCTTGTCGGTAGTCGGTGTAGTCACCGTTCCACCGCCCGGTAATTGAGGAGTACCGGCCTCGGTTTTTGTTGTCAGGTTGTTGTCCATAATAGTCCCACGAGTAGCGGAGAAAGGGATGTCCATCTGTACAGAGATCCGCCATATACAGATAAGGCTAGCTAATCCGGAGGTCGCCAGGTATCCGGATACTCCGTTTGCGACTGAGCTATTTTTGGAGATACTGGGCCCTCAGCCAGGTTGATCTTCGGCACGGGTCGTATAACACCTTGATCCAGCCCAGGGGAATGATGGAGTGCTTTGGGAGTTGGGGAAGGGGGGGGGGGAGCATCCTTTGGTTTCAGGACTCGTCTGGAGAATTTCTTCTCGAGAGTCATTGACCCTACTCAGCCTCTACAACTCGACAAGTTCGATGCTCACGGTATAAGAGGAAAAAAAACAACTTTATCCTTTCCTTTTAATTTTTACTCAACGCTACTCCAGCTTTTCGTCGGCAACCCCTTATTTTTTCTTTATTTTTTTTTTGTACACTATTAATTTAGCACTTTCGGGATCCCGGTTGAGCTCCAAATGTAAAAACTCTATTTGGTTTAATGTTTATTTTTAAATATAACAATATTTAATACATATAAAGTTAATTAACAAAATAAAAGTGATAAGTAAAAAAAAACCCGAAAGCAAGTTAAATGCGGGCCAATGATTCAGCCGGACCTTAAACCGCACCAAACAGTGCATTTTTCCGGGTACATTGGCAGCTTTTGTATTGCCTGTGGTTGCTCATAGGACCAAATACGGCAGTTTTGTTTATTAACATACCCCCTCTAACAGAAATGAGCTTCGTCGCTGAAGACAATTTTTCAATAAAAAGCGGATCTTCCTCCAGCTTTTCCAAGGCGCACTCACAGCTACAGTTCTTGCATGAGTTGTATTTTCTAAGGATTAGACCACGTAGTCGAATAACACAATATCAGTTGCTGGCAACAATATTTTCCTCTCTATGGACTCTACACATACTTGTAGGTGGCTTGATATCCAATAGAATGAAAGTGGTGCGAATTTTGGTCACTATGGCTTGAATTGCTTGCTCAGTAGGCCGATTATGACTACCGTAAAATGGCTGCAGTGCCCAAAAAACATTTTTTACAGTGCACGAATTTTGATAATAAGATTCATTAATTTGTAAGCGTTGTTCGGGTCTTTCTATGATGAAATTGCAATACTAACTCAGTATGTTTGACTTTGACACATGTTACGAATCAACCGTAAGCTGGATTTGGTGCTGGATTTGGGTCGAAAGTTTCGTACAATTCTTTCAGAAACGGTGTTGGAAAAGTCAGATCACAACGCGTGGCCTTGTTTAAGTCCATACATACTCCACAGTCATATTAGATAGTCGAATGAGTTTGCTTAGGATCCAAAAACTAGACATGGTTGTGTATAATTCGTCTCTATAGATGCTGTTATATGCGGCTTTGAAGTCGATGGAGATTTGATGCGAATCGATTTGGAACTCCTGGGTTTTTTCCAAGTCTACTGTAATGGTAAAGTTTGATTTATGGTGGATTTTCCTGGCTTGAAAATACATTGAGATATGGGACGGTTAGACTATTGACGAAGGTTCTTATTTGGGATTATGAGGAGACTTGTTCACATGTAGTTGACGTAATTCAGTGGATTTCCCTTATTTATGAATCGGGCAAACAATGCTGATGTTCCATTAGTCGATCATATCAACATACAAGTGTTGATATGATATACGAGTATGTTCCGAATCCAATCACAGCCTAATGCTTTACAGATCTCGTCATTTCATTCATCGGGTCCAGCAGCTTTATAAGGCTTAGGCTTAGAATAGCTGTTCTGACCTCATTTTGTTCGTGGTGTCTGGTTTCGTCCAGGTTTTATGTTAATGCTCGGTGTCAAAAGTTGGATCGTTGAAAATAATACACTGGCAAGTTGATTGTAGAATGTATTTTATTTCTATTAAAGGAAATATAGTAGTGAATATGTCTGTTTAATGGAAAGTTCTTACCGCAATTTGTGATCCATCCAATTGCTCTTTTGACGTTGAAATGACGCCATATTCGCATTCCGTTGGATGGAAACACTAATTGCCGGAAAGAGAAAGGAAAGTGAATAGGCTATATTATTCATTGAGCATTCGTGGCGTTTCTTCTATTCAGTCTGAGATGGCGCACTTCGCACAGTGTGTGTTCGGCAACATCCCCTCCCCCGTGAATTAATCCGATTCACCATCCGCCACGCTCAGGGGGGCCAACCTTGAGACCGGACGGCGCAACACTCCTGTGGCGGTGCGCACATCAGCCCGTCTAGCCACTCCATCAGTTCCGGTGTAAACGCGCAATATTCTTCCTCGACACCAATGTTTTCTCGGAATGCTAGGGTCGCAGATGAAGACTAGGTCACCTTCCGCAAGCGGCTTCGTTCTTTCGCACCATTTGGCCCGGCGCGTCAAAGTCGGCAAGTACTCGGCTATCCAACGTTTCCAGAACCTGTCTTTCAATTGGCGGGCGATCCTCCACTGTTTATGCAAACTGCAAAGCTGCTTCGAGGGATCACTGGAGTCTGGCGTCTGGGCATTATTGGCAGTCCCTGTCAGAAAGTGGTTCGGCGTGAGTTGTTCCTCCTGGTCAACGGTAATTGGCAGATGCGTCAATGGGCGTGAGTTCACTATATTTTCGGCTTCAATGAGTAGACACTGTAGCGTGTGCTCACGCGGAGAAATCTCTTTAAGTGTGTGTCGGAGAACCCTTTTCACGCACTGCACCATCCTTTCCCATACGCCTCCTTCGGATGGATTGTTCGGACAATTGAACACCCATTCGACTCCCTTTGCTGACATTTCGCTCTGAATACGCTCACAATCGAAAACTTCTGGAAAACGCTTCGCTTCCCGGTTGGCACCGAGGAAGTTCTTCCCGTTGTCGCTGCGTATTCTCACGGGGACCCCCCGACGATTGATGAAGTTACGTATCGTCAGGATGCAGGCATCAGTCGACAAGTCGCTAGCAACTTCTAGGTGTATCGCTCGCACGGCAAGGCAGGTGAATATGGCGACCCATCGCTTCTCCACGCGACGACCATTGGTTACCGTAAGTGGGCCAAAGTAGTCCAGGCCAGTATACGAAAAGGGCCTCACAAACGGCGTTAAGCGATCCTCCGGCAGCTGACCCATCATTGGTGTGACAGGCTTTACGCGTTCTTTCTTGCATGTGTAACAGCTTCCAACCACATGCCGCAAAAGCCATCTCAAGCGAGGGATCCAGTACTTCTGACGTATTTCACAAATCGTCATTTCGATGTTTTGATGCTTCGTTTGGCAATGATAATGCATCACAATCAACTTCGTGAATGCGTGTTCTGGTGGTAGAATGATGGGGCGTCTTGTGTCATATGGCAACCAGCCAGCGTTGTCGATGCGACCATAAGCTCGTAGGATACCCTTGGTGTCGATATACGGCATAAGCTGGCATAAGCTACTCCCTTTGGCCAGATTGTTACCATCCCCTATCAAGCTTAGTTCAGGGCCATAGCTTTCTTTCTGAGCTTGGCGGCATAGAAGACACTCAGCGGCATCTACCTCAGTAACTGTAAGGCCATTATCCTCTTTTGAATCGGTTAGATGGCGGCATCGATTCACAAATCGGATGAGCCATGCTGCTGCTCGTCTCAGTCTGGCGAAGGAAGAAAATCGGGAAAAATTTATGAATTTGTAACTTACTGCAAAGAGCGCGAACTTCGGGCGGAGCTCTTCTTGATCCTCTTGTTGTCGTTCTTCCTTGGCAAACTCAGCAGGCCACACCTCCTCCTCGTGCCACAAGAATGTTGGTCCGTTGAACCACCTTGATGAATCTCTGAAGTCGACTTGATATTTCATTCGTGTGGCCTCATCCGCGACGTTGTCCTCAGTGGGTATCCACCTCCAATAAGATGGTTCCGTGGCAGCGAGGATTTCCGCAATCCTATGTGCGACAAAGGGCTTATAACGGCGATTTTGCGATCTGATCCATTTGATCACCGTTTTGGAATCACTCCAGAGGATTCGGCGGTTGATTTTAACAGAGTGATCCGTTGTAATTGCCTGCATGAGTCGCGTTCCAAGGACGGCTGCTTGGAGCTCGACTCGTGGGATCGTCATTGGCTTCAGTGGTGAGCATTTCGTTTTGGCGCATACAAAAGTAACTACTACGTCCCCATTTGCTCTGACCACCCTCCAGTACGCAACTGCGGCAAAGGCTTCCTCGCTTGCGTCGACGAACACGTGCAGCTGGACGACCTTTGGCGTAGAACTGAACGAGTAGTGACGTGGGATTCGGATCTGAACCACTTCACTAATCTTCTGACACCACTTCTTCCACGTCATGTTAATATTCACGGGCAGCGGCTCGTCCCATCCAATGTTATGTCTCCATACCTCGCGCATTATAAGTTTTGCACCAATTAAGAAGTGGCTTAAAAATCCTAGTGGGTCGAACACCGACATAGCCACACTAAGAAACTCTCTCTTGCTAGGGCATTTGGTTCCAGCAATTATCTCTGGATCCACACGGTCGAATTTCAATTGATACCTAAAGCAATCGGTCGAAGGCTGCCAATACATTCCAAGTATCTTCTCGGTAGACAGGCTTTCTGTGGTATGTCCGCTTTCTTCCTTTGAACACGTCTCTACAGTAGCCAAGGCACCAGTAACTCTGCTTGAATTAGAGATGAAGCCACGTATTTCGAAACCGGCTCCTTGGTGGATCTCACGTACACGTTCGGCAATAGAAATGGCCTGTTCTTCTGTCTCGAAACTGTCCACAAAATCGTCGACATAATGATATTGCGTGATCGACTTAACGGCCCGAGGATGCTGGGCTTGATGTTCCAAAGCATTCGTAGTTTTCACGTACTCAGCAGCACATGGCGAGCAAGCGGCTCCGAACGTCATCACCAACATTTCGTATACATCGGGCGGTCGGCTGTCATCACCAGAGCGCCAGAGGAACCGTTGTGCGGGCCTGTCCTTGGGCCGTACTAACACCTGGTGGAACATCTCGCGAATGTCTCCGCAAACGGCTATGGCACCCAATCGGAAATTAAACAACACCGACGGCATCGATTGGTACTGTTGTGGTCCGTTCAGCAGACATGAGTTCAGCGAGACTCCTTCAAATGTGGCGGCAGCGTCGAAAACTAAGCGCATCTTTCCAGGCTTGTTTGGATTTATAGTGGCGAAGTGTGGAGATACCAAGTCCTAGGGCCAACCAGACGGGCTTCTGCAGGCTCCAGCTTGCGAGCGTAGCCTTTGCTAACGTAACTTTGGATTATTTCTTCGTAAGCAGTGTCACGCTTCATCTTCTTCTCCAGACCTACCAGTCTTTTCTTAGCCATGACGTAGTTGTTTGGCAGATCTAGAGTATCGCTCTTCCACAAAAGACCAGTCTGGAATCGGCCATTCACCTTGATTGTGGTCGATTGAAGTATGCTACGGGCGCGAATGTCATCTTCAGATACTACCATCGGGGCAGAGCGAACTCCAAAGCTTTCGGTGTCGAAATAGTCTCTGACCAATTTGTGTATGTCGTCTTCAACCAACAGGCAGGAGTGGCTGGGAACGACTGATGACTCGACACCATTGCTTGCGCCAAATACGACCCATCCGAGTTTGGTCTTGGTGGCATATGGACCCTTCTCTTTGAGTCGTACTGTCTCGCTCGGCAGACCTAGGTGACAGTGGTCTAACCCGATGAGAACCTTCGGCTTGACGTCTGAGTAGGCTTCAATTGGTAAGTGATTCAGTCTGGCACAGTCCCCAATCAACTCACTTTTATGCAAAGTCTGCACCGGCAGTCGAAGGTCAGTAACAGCGTACACGTTATGGAGCATGAACTTTCTCTTTTGTCCCACACCGCACACTTGCACTTTAACAACAGTCGTGTCCTCTTGAGCTTTTCTCCCCCCAAGCCACTGAATATTCAACTCGCCTTTGCGGCCGTCCAAACCCAGTTCATCCACTAGGCTACAATCCATCATTGTAACTGATGAACCCTTATCAAGCAGAGCGTACACTTCAATGCGTTTTTTTGGTCCAAATAATTGAACTGGTAAAATTCTAAAGAGCAGCTTTGAGTTTTGATTTGACTTGGCTACGCAATTCAAAACTGAACCTCCCATATTCCTTGGCGAATGTTCGATAGGACTTCTCGGTTCGTGCAACAGCTTGTGATGGCTTCTTTGACATCCCTCGACGTCACATGGTCATCGACGGCGGCAGGTTCGTGATGAGTGACCGGGTTGCAAGCAGGTGAAGCATAACCTTAGGCGTTTAACATCGCTCCATCGGTCATTCAAACTACTCTCACGAAACCGCTTGCATTCCGTGATCTTATGTCTGGCATGGCATATTGGACATTCTGGGGTATAGTTGTCGTTGGCTGCATGCAACACTAACCTTCGATGTTTAGGCTCCACTGTTGTATTCTTTAAAGTACAAATAACGCTTGCTAATTTATTCAACCAGTTGCTGAAATCGATTATCGTAGGGTATGGTTGTATTGGTGTTGCATACGTAGCCCAGTCGATTCGCTTGCTCATCGGGAGTTTGTCTATGAGCTCGTCTAAAAGCGTTGGATTGCACAGGTGTTGTTGTCCATTAACCGACTGCAAGAATACTGCGAGATTGTTCACTTTGGTGGCAAACGGGATCAGCTTTTCAACAGACGCTTCCATGATAGGGGCAATTCCCTTGACGACTTGCAGTTGACTGCGAATTAATTGTTCCGGGCGGCCAAATCGTGAACGTAGCTGTTCTATGACTGCATTTACGTTGTCTGGGTGTATAAGTAGTGACTGTACTGTTTCCCTTGCTTCAGATTTCAGACATCTTTGAAGGCGTTGACTATTTTCTAGGTTGGTATAGTTGTACGCGGCTGTGGACTCGGCGTATGCTGTGGCGAACATGGGCCAGTCCTCCGGGCGACCGCTGAATTCTGGCAGGTCTTGTATTTTGCGCGGTGCTACTGGTGCCGTCAGATTGCTAGCAGGAGAAAACTGCACCGGCAGCTGGGTATGGCTATAGACGGTATTTAGATTTGGGGCAGAACGTTGTTCGACAAACGGCACATAGCTTACTGTTGGAAAAGATGAAACTGGGCGTTGTTCGGCGAATAAAGCTGATGATGATGGCGTGTAGTTTACAGTTGACGGCAATGCAACTGTAACGGGTGGTACCGTTGGCAACGGTGGCGGTGGTGCTTTCATCTGGCTTGCTTTTAACTGTGCTTCTAGGGCGGCAATTCGTTTTTGCATTTCTTGCAGCAAACTATCTTGCTGCACTGTGGCGACAATGCTGGTGTGAGCTGGAGCTGTAGGTGCATTTTTATTTGTATTGGCGGTGGATTCTTCTGAAGCTAGTGGAAAGTTTTCCATTGGTCCGACAGATGTGGTGGCGGAGGTAGCAGCTGCGATTTCACTTGGATAGACGGCGGGGCTTTCCATTGTGACGGTGGTGGCGACAGTGGCAGAAGTTTCTCGATTGTCTTCAGCGTTGGCGGCAGCTGTGTCTGCTGAGAGTAGACGTGGGCTTTTCCTCGTTGGAGTACGTTTAATTACGGCAAATTCCTCATGCAAATGGCGGCTTATCGGCGTGCAATTATGCTTCACGGCTTGGAAGCATAAATTGCGAAATAAAAAATGTCAAAAGTTGGATCGTTGAATAATACACTGGCAAGTTGATTGTAGAATGTATTTTATTTCTATTAAAGGAAATATAGTAGTGAATATGTCTGTTTAATGGAAAGTTCTTACCGCAATTTGTGATCCATCCAATTGCTCTTTTGACGTTGAAATGACGCCATATTCGCATTCCGTTGGATGGAAACACTAATTGCCGGAAAGAGAAAGGAAAGTGAATAGGCTATATTATTCATTGAGCATTCGTGGCGTTTCTTCTATTCAGTCTGAGATGGCGCACTTCGCACAGAGTGTGTTCGGCAACACTCGGAAGGATGGGCTTCAACTGAAATTAAAGGATGCGCTTCATTAAAAATAGCCAAGGAAGCTAAAATATATGCCCGAAATCATGTTCGAAACATAATAATGTCTTAGTAATAAATAAAGTTTTTTAATCCAAACTGAATTCCTGTTGTTTTTGTTTAAACAAAAGACTTGAAAAAACAAAACACCCTTTATTGTAGAAGCTATTTACTGTAGACCTCCTGTCCTCCCTCTTAAATAATGAAGGGATTAGCTTAATATACACTTGTTAAATTATCAATCAATTAAGCTCACACAACGGCGAATAGACACAATATACCCTGTAGTAATGGTAATCCCAATTAATCCGAGATATATCATAATGCCACCTACGCTCTAGGCACCTGTTCAATTGGCAGAAGTAAATGCGATTTTATAATTTCATCGATTTCAAAACTCCATAAATCCTATTTTTCATACCGTTAGTGGTTTATTTATTCCACATTAGGCATACATTGGTTTCGATTTTGGACTAATGGTCATCCTGAAATGGTTGGGATTGATATTCATTATCGTACTTATGTTTATCCGAAATTGTAAAAAGGACTAAACCTACTCTCATTATTTGGTAAATTTACCCTAATGGTATATATACTCGTATATAGGTATGTACCTTGGGGCTTAGTAGTTAATTTCACCAAACATGGGGATCATAATGAGAATTTATTTATTTCAACTGTAATCGAATCGATACATCCCACTAGTGAATAGAAACGCTCTTTTAATCTTAATAAAAAAGTTTATTTGTTCATAGTAGGGATTAACTGTGGAAAAACTAATCTGCAGTAATGAAAATTGTAGTGAAAATATTTTCAAATATTCTAATACTAGGGGTTATTCGCTTGGCTGCACATACTCGTATTCAAATAATATTTTCGAAAGAGGAAGCAGATGAGAAATTGCCAGTCGTGTGGTTGAAAATTTTCACACAGTTAAATTGAAAGTCAGTGGTGTGGTTTTTGCTTTGCCAATTCAAGTGTAATCCTCTTATAAAGGAGAGTAGTTCGTTGGAAATCTTCTTATATTTTTTAAATAACTGAATCATGCACAAGTGCAAGGAAGTACACACTTCGGACATCGAAGATGTGAGAAATGCTTTTAGAATCAAATAAAATGGTTCCGTTACCCCAGGGAACATCTGTAGTTGTACGTGTAGCAACCTTGTATACGAGAGAAGTTCCTTCTGTAACCCTAACAATGAATACTGAGGTAGATACGCTTAATTCACGTTGACATGTATGTAGGTCCCTTTAGTCGTGTTAAATCTTGGAACTCTTACAACCGGTTATCCATTTCGAGTTTTAGGATTGTATAGAGCTGCCGTTCTGAGAGCTGTCAATGTGCTTTTGTGCAGTAAATATAAGGTGAATATTCGACTCTGCTAATATCTCCGACGTATTCAGGAAATCAATAATTTTTCCCCTACACAAAAAAGGCGATTACAGGGACCCGAAGAACTACAGAGGAATCACATTTTTAAACACTTCAGCCAAATTGTTTGCTTCATTAATTTACAAAAGATTGTATGAATGGGTACAAGAACTTAACATCCTTAAAGAATTCCAAGCTGGATTTAGGAAAGGTTATTCTACAATCGACCAGATATTCTGCTTTACAAACATTGCTGAAACGTATAAGAGCAAGAAAAAAAAGTTGTACGCCTTCTTTGTAGATTTTTCGAGCAGCATTCGACTCAATACCACGTGAAGCACTCTTTTACAAGCTTTCCAAAATCGGTGTATCAAGTAAAATTATTCGAATCCTGAGAGCCTTGTATGAGAATAATTTTCCATATGTTTGGGATGGAGACTTAATTTCTGAAGAGTTCGAAACTTCAATGGGTGTTAAACAAGGCTGTATTTTAAGTGCTCAGCTTTTTATATTATACATCAATGATATAACAGATGATGTCAAAGAATAAGATTCAACGGTGTAACAATTCCTGCGCTGATGTATGCTGATGATATCGTCCTTCTGTGTGACACAACCCAAGATATGCAGTTAATGATAAACAGGCTTAATGCTTTCTGTAAAATTTGGAATCTCACTGTAAATCTTGATAAATCAAAAATGATGATATTCAGAAATGCAGGAGGACGCTTCTAACATTTGGAAAAGTGGAAGTTAGACGGGGAAGAGATTGAGGTAGTATCCAGATACAGATACCTAGGTATCCTAATATCGTCCTCCTTAAATTTCAAACCACACTTTGAGGAAAAATTAGCTGTTGCTAACAGAGCTATCTGTTCGATTTGGGAACGTTGCTTCAAAAATAAATATGGATCGCAAAGTGCAAAGCAAACTTTGTTCCACTCAACCGCAGCGTCGATAATGCTTTACGGAGCTCAGGTATGGGGTTACAAAGGCTGCGATGCTGTGGAAAAATTTCTTCGCTACTTTTTGAAGAAGATTTTCCGGTTACCAAAAAATAATCCGAACTATATGCTACATCTTGAAACGGGAACTCCTCCTTTGCTCTTGTACACGCTCAAAGTGCACTTCAACTATATAGTACTCGTAAAAATACGAGAAATGAATAAATGCAGAATACCAAACGTAATTTTATTATTATTATTGACCCGGGTCTACCCCGGACAACTTTATTAAGCTTATTAACAAGCCAAACTTAAAACTAGACTTAAAAACTAACAAAGATAGAAATGGTGGACGGGGGAGATGTTAAGGGAGTGGCATATTGAGCAGCGCTGTTTTTATTTCTTGTTTGCTGCTATTTAGGTCAAAGACTTCGGCGTAGTTGTTCGTTATACGCAACATTCTGGATATGGGTTCAAAGTGACCGTAGTTGGTGCGGTGAGTTCGGATCAGGAAGAGTGGGACAGATCTTAGATTACGGGGATTGGGAGTGAATGCAATATTTTGCGTTATTGTCGAGCAGTCGATATTTCCAGTCAGTAACTGGTGGATAAAAAGTACATCAGCGACTTCACGACGTTTTTTTAGGGTATGCATACTAATTAGTTTTAGCCTATTTTCATAGGGGGGTAATCCATATGGATCGGCCCAAGGTAAACCACGAAGTGCAAAACGGATAAACCTGTGTTGGACTGCTTCTATTCTTTGAATGTGGATTAGTTTATAGGGTGCAATATTCGAGAAAAGGCCTTACAAAAGTAATGTACAGGGACATTGTAACGTAAGGGTTGGAAAATTCTTTTGACCAGCGTTTGATAAAGCCGAGTGAAGAGTTAGCTTTATTTATAATGCTGTCAATATGTGAGTCGAAATTTAATTCTCTATCACAAATTATACCTAGATCCCGTACTTGGGTAGTGGAAGGAATAGGCTCATCGCAGATGAAGTAGTTTCTTGGAGGGGGAGGTAGACGTTTACGGGAATAGGTTATCGCTTGGCATTTGCTGACATTAAGCTCCAAAAAGTTTTGCTTGCACCATACAGAAAACTTATTCAAGTCATCTTGCAGGCAATGGGAGTCAGAAGGCAATGAGATGACTTTGGAAATTCTCATGTCATCAGCGAAAATAGAAAGATTAGAGTTAGTTAAAATTAAATTTATATCATTAATTGTGAGGATAAAGATGATTGGACCAAGGTGACTACCCTGAGGGACACCAGATGTTGCTTTAAAGGGTTCGGATATTGAAGATCTGAAGATGACCCTGTATTCTCGGTCTTCTAAATAGGATTTGGTCCATGCCACAAAAGAGGGGAAAAGCCAAGTTTATTTAGTTTAAAGATGATAAGTTGGTAAGAAATTTTATCGAATGCCTTGCTGAAATCTGTGGAAATTGAATCGACTTCATCACCATCTTCTAAAGCATGAAGAGTCCTAGAGACGAACTCTGTTAGGTTAGTGGTCGTTGATTTATTGATTTACCTTTCATGAAGCCGTGCTGATTTGTGCAGATAGTTGGCCTACAGTACGGAAGCAGTTGTTGATATACTATGCTTTCAAAAAGTTTGGGTATGCAAGAGAGTTTTGCTATGGGCCTATAATTATCGACTTCGGCCTTACTTCCTTTTTTATGAATAGGGATAATGTAAGATTCCTTCCATAGGAAAGGGAAAGTACCTGTTGAGACAGACAAGTTAAATAGAGCAGCAAGAGGAGGACCGAGATGGGTAACACACTCTTTTATTACAATAGCCGGAATTCCATCAGGGCCGGACGAGAAATCATCTTTAAGTTTGGTAATGTTTTCAGATACCAAAGTTGTTGTTATATTTAGTGAAACGGCTGACGTCTCAGGATAGTTTCTCATATAGCTAAAGTAGCTAGGATCGGGTTCAGCTGTTTTCTTAGAAAAGGATTTGTTAAAATGAGAGGCAAAGAAATTTGCAATGGTTTTTGGGTCGGCAGAAGATTCACTAAGAAATTTAAGAGTAGATGGGTAGCCGTCTGACTTTCTTTTGGTATTAATAAACTGGTAGAAGCGTTTAGGGTCCGAGACTAAGCTAAATTGCACGCGGTAGAGGTACTCAATGTAAAGAGACTCACAAAGTTCAGAAAAACGATTATATACCAATCGATAATATCTGTAGTCGGAATCAGATCGAGTTCTTAAGAATTTGTGCCACAACTTGTTTCTGTTATTACGGAGAGAGCGCAACTTATTGTTGTACCAGGGAGGAGCAGATATGCAGTCCTTTCGGAAGGTATACGGAACCGATTGGGCAAAGCAGGAGAAAATTAACGAATAGAACGTTGATAGGGTAAGATCAATGTTAGTTGTCTCACCAATAAAGTCAAAGTTAATGTTGCTGATGAGGTTTTTAAGTTTGTTAAAGTCGGTTCTACGGAAGTCAAATGAGAATGAAATTTCCGAATCGACACATGTGTTGCCATTTTCATATGAATATATAATTGACAAAGGGGGATGAAGGCGGTCTAGTTTAGAAAGAAGATGATCACTCCTATAAACGACACAGTTATCTGAATCGGATGTGAAGACAAGGTCGAGTTGTCTGTTTATTGTGTTAGGTATTCCACTAATCTGATGCAGACTTGAGTTGGTTAGGCAGTTCACCATTAATATTTCTATTTCAGATGTCGAATTACGAGAGACAAAATGAGACGAATCATCGGAAGGCTCCCATATAAGGTGAGGGAGGTTGAAATCTCCTACTAGAACAATGCAATCTTCAGGTTGTGCATCCTCAGTCAAAAAATCAACTGCGTGAACTACAGGTTGATAAGACTCAATGGGTTGAGATGGGTGAATGCATCAACAAAGTACGTAAAGACATCGTTTGGGGAGCGTAATGTTGGCGCATACTCAAAGTTTTCAGTGTGGGGAATATCGACAGGAGTTGCGTGAAAGCAGTTCCGGATTGCTAGTAAAACACCGCGGCCATAAGGATTATCAGCTCTTTCAAATCCATCTTTTCGAAAAACGTTGAAATTTGGAGGAAACAGCTCATGGTTTTTAATGTCTGGAATTAGATTTGTTTCAGTAAGAGCAATTAGGTCATAGGGAAACTTTTGAGAATTGAGATATACCGAGGAGATTTTAGAGCGCAAACCTCTTACATTTTGGTAGTAAATGGACAGGCATTGTGGACTGGAGGATACAGATTTCAGTTTGTTAGGAACTGTAATAGTTTTTAAAATTTTAACGATATCTTTGCAAATGGGAAAGACGTTTGGAGCTGACATGCGAAGACAACGTAGAAAGATCATTATGAACTTCGTCGGAAGAGATGTCGAAACTCTCATGGTAGCGAACGAAAATTTGCATTAATTCCGCTGGCTTAATAGGAAGACCTTCTCGTTGAATCGAAACCATTATGTTGGTTTTGGTTATGCCATCAATGCAAACGGAGTTGGGTTTGTCGTGTAAGTAGGCAAGGTAGAGCCGAACATTTTCATAAATGCGGCGTTCTCTCAAACGAGATACTACATAACGACTGTCATCATTCATATCAGAAAATTTTTTAGTGAGTTTGACAGTTGGTGGAAGGAGTGGGTCAAGGTATTTTGGGTGAGAATTGGGGGCACGAACGGATGATGAAGGGACAGGATGGTCAAGCACCCCGGAACTAGAATCTTGACTAGTAAGGGGGGTTGGATCAGGTGGATTGATAGATGAAGATGAGGAATGAGTGGTTGGGTTTAGTGTATGGGATCTAATAAAATTAGGATATTTGTCGGATGGGGCATTTTTAGTTGGAATTTGGGTAGAAGGCGCAGGAGCAAGGTTGAATGAAACTCTGTTTTGAAGCGGCTTTAAAGATTTGGTGAGGGGAGGGAGAGAATTTGGTGTAGCGACTCTGGTGTTCTTTTTAGATGGTGCAAAGGGGGGAAGGAGTGAGGAGAATCTTGGAAAGATATTGGTCTTAAATGACCAGTTTGAGTCGAGATGTTGATGGGATGGGGCAGAATTGCTAGGGCTATGTTTTCTTTTAATAGTAAACTTATTATCTACCATATCCTTCGGTTGGGTGATGACCATCTTTTCCGTTATTGGTATGCCGTCCGATGATTTGAACATCCAATCGCTTCTAAGAAGCATAATTAGAACAAACGGAGGCATTTGGGAGGAATGGAAGAAAACTGCTTCTGAATGCGGATTAAATCTGTCTATTCAAGTGAACGAGCATCCTCATCTTTTAAGAGAAAAATTTAACTTGGTTTTGGAGAATTTTGGCAGACATACATATGACCAATATGTCGAAGAAGCTGAATCGTCACTGCTTAGGAACTATTACAGCAAACTAAACCATTTTCTAAATGAAAAACATACTTCCTAGATAGTCACGCAGTTGACAAAATAAGTACTATTTTCGAACTGAGAGGGGAACTCGGTCAACTAAACTTTATACCCCATAGACCAGATTTACCAATACTTTGTGACCTCTGCAACATGAAGAAGAGAGAAGACATCTTACATTTTCTCGGTGTTTGTCCGATTTTAAAAGAATTTCGACTATCAATGTTCGGAAAACATGATTTAGACGAAGATGAAGTAATGAGCATTTTAAATGGAGCAAAAGGATGGAAAGTCTTATATGATTACTCAGTAGCAGCACCTCGTGATATATAGAGCGTATCATAGATGGAGATTTTTAATGTAAAACTTAAGTATGTAGTTTGTCAACCTAGTAGACGGCCACAGGACAAACCATTAAAGACTTAGGTTATTCGTTATATTGTAAAATATTTATTGAAAATAAAAGTCAACTAACCAACTAACTATAAGGTGATATTTTTAACTATTAACTATTCATAGGTACGGATCGCTTTTCATTCAAAAAAATTCTTCTGGATATAAATAGCAATTCTGCAGTATGTGCACCGTAGTTTACATATCAAAAACTCGCAAATTAGAGGCGAATAATGTTAGATATGTGCATCATCGTAAAGCTCGTTTAGACGAGTATATCGCCACCATTAATGACAATGTGATTCAAGAGGCAGAATTATCAGATGCGCGATGCTACCAACAATTAGGCATTTGATATGGGTTTCTGTACGAAATTTTGTCCCTTGATCTGCACTTTATTTCATACAAGATACTGTTGGCACGAGAATTCAAGCCTAGAAAAAATGTAGTGCAGGACGCACCCAGATTGGGGGAGTTGGAGCAAAAGACAGCTTTGTTCGTTTTTGGATAAAAATATTCTTCTGTATATCCCTTTGGGCATGCTGACAAGGAGAATTTTTATATATAATTCGGGAATGGCCATTATATTACAAAGATATTCGTACAGCGTGTTGTACATCATGCTCAGTTGACGTCATCGGAGCTTACTGTTTTGTAAACATCTACAGATTCAATAATTTTGATCTGCTGCCACATTCCACACAGTGCATGACACGGCGGAAGTTTTGCGTCAAAGGTTTGCCGGCTTCAGTAGACCGCAAAGGTCATGGAATTAAACTCCACAACTCCGTGTTTTTTACCGATAATCATCAGACATTGGTTGAAATCCTGAACATAGAGATGGAGGTTAATATCGCATATATGCCCATATATTAATAGGGGAGTACATGAGACCTCTGTAACAATCCCGGGAAGTGGGAATACATGGAGTAAAATGGGTTGTTGCGTGCAAATCACGCCCCAAAAATCCTCCACTCCCTTTTCCATCTGTTGTCTGTTGACCTCTTCATTTCTCCTCCCCCTACTTGTGCTGTCCCTTCTTTTCTTTCTTCCGTCATGCTCTGGATGCCACGGCACAGGTGGGATTCACTGGATCCTCTGAATTCAGTTCCCTCCCACGGCCTACCGCTCCAGAGATGACCACATAGGTACCCCTGATAGAGCCAGGCGGACGGCCTGGAGACTCTAGCGGACGGACGGTCCGCCCCCTGATGCCCCGAGAGGTCAACACCATCAACAATGGCCGCGAGCCCACCCTATCCGACATTGTTTGCCCCACTACACTACAAATTTGTATAACCCCCTACCCCCACCAAAAGTTAAAAATTGTAAAGGAAAGCCCACAATTCCACGCGGTCGTTCTACTGTTCCATATGTCTGCAAGAAGGTTTACTGACTCCCCATTGGACCCCTAATAAGTTAAGTTTTCCTCCCAATCCGGCGCTCCCAATTGAAGCTCTCAACGATAGCTTCGGTTTCGGGTCAGAGGGCTGGCTTCGAACCAAAGCAATCACTTGGACGACAAAACAAACAGAACGAACAAACACGACCCACAAACATAGAACATCGACGTGTGTGATTGGCTGGGGATTCGTGAGAAGCTGTTGGAGCTCTGGATGTGATTCCCTTTGCTCTAACAGCTGAATTGACGGAACCCCATGTGTGTGTGTGTGTGTGTGGACGAATGGGGCCGCATGCAAAAAGCGCGGTAAGCTGATTCGATAGCTTATCGTCTTGTTGGCCAGAGCCTGCAAAAAAAAAAAAACCAAACGAAGACAAAAAAAAACCAACGACAATGAAAAAAAATCATTAAAAACACTCAGAACAAGAACAAGAAAAAGAACACGAACAAGAACAAGAACGAGAACAAGAACAGAAACAAAATCTCAACAAACCGAGGAAGAAACACACCCAACGACAAGCCGGAAAGGACATTACAACCCCCCCCCCAACGGACACGACCGGACGAAAGTCGGTGATTGTGGCGGAGACGGTTTACCCTCCTCCACCAGCAGAGACCCAGCTAGAGAGCGACCCCGCATAGGCAGGAAACAGATCAAACAGCTAAGTACCCCTTTTTAATTAACACATATTTGTGCAGTAAACCCGCGTCCGTAAGCCTTCTTACCGTTTTCCGTTGAAACCGTTCGTAAGACGGTTAGATTTATTTAATTGCGCGACCCGCTAGTTTTACCGATACGACAACGCGGAACTGTGGGCCTTCCATTAGCCGACCCATAAAATTAAAATTAATTTATTTTTTTTAAAACTTTGTTTGGTAAATTCGGCATACCCTGTGATTCCCCAAATCAAAAAAAAAACAAATATATATGTATAAATTCCACATCAGGGAAAAGACAATTCGTGTGGTTTATTTTTCTCATCTGTTTTCCCAATTTCGCATTAAAAATTGGGTGGCGCCTATCTCTTGTGTTTGTTTTCAGCTTTTGTGTTGATCGATTATCCCGAACCCCCCCCCCCACCCCTTGCTGAGCAGCCGGTGTGTGCAGCTAACCAACAGCTGCTTGTTGCAATTCCGGTTTTCGCGATTCCCTCTTGGGCTGCACATTCGCTTTTGTGTAGTCCTTTCCATTCGCTTATCAACCACCACCTGTGTGGTTGCGGTTCGTTCCACTCTATCGTTTTATTGTTTGTTGTTTTGCCGGCAGCCAGGCATTTGTCATTTTAAATAAATTAAATTTTTTTCTCCCCGGGTTTTGCAACAGGGTCAGTTTCGTGACTAAGTGCTACTGTTTCGAAAAAGAGAAGACTGTAATGGGTTGAATATTGTATGTATAAACATTTGTAAGTTCTTAATATTATTCTGGCAAGATCCGGATCAGAAAATTATTTTGCAAGTCTGTAACATGTAATAAGAGTCAGTGTTTGTCCTTATTTTTTATGATAAAGCTTTCTAAAAACTTTACTTGATCAACTAAATAATGACTTTCAAACACAGACTTCATCAAGGCCATTGAGTAAATCGCATACAAATTAATTCTTTTCTTTCAACCAGGGCTGATCCTTTAAATTAGATTCTACTAGGAACCTAGTTCATTTTCGTTTTCGGTTATTGGAACGAATGGAAGACACTTTGGGCGTATAACAAGGCAGACACTTTGTTTCATTAACTTTCATTTTGACTATCAACGATAATAATATTATAAAGAACTCCCGCATATGTTTCTATGCCACTGATAAAATATATAGCCAACTCTCCAATTTTGTTGACTCTCAACATTTGCAAGCTTATCTTATATACTTCTCTTGAGTTTCACATTAAAAAATGCCAAACGTCATACTTCCGGAAGCGTTTCATACTTTCTGACCGAATCTACTATATATCTACCTAACCTAGGTTATAGCTTCAGCCACCTAAGTACGGGACTTGGGCATTATTTGTGATACAATACTGAATTTCTGCAACCTAACACTGCGCTCGTCTTTGATCAATGATGATCTAAAAAATTTTCGGAATTTGGAATCTCACCTTTGTTGCATCACTTCTTGAGTATGCTATACAGGTATGGTCTCCTTACCCTGTGCATTGCATATTTTTACACGGGGTCCCTTGCGCTGAGCCCGGGCTACTTTCTTTAGAAACACCATGGCGCTAGATCATAACCGACAGCATCGACTACCTTACACTGCAATACTAACTTACGCATCTTAAGATCGGATATCGTTTCGACCCAACTATCACCTGATGACAGATGGTCCTAATGGGCGGTTGTGTCATATACTACATTTAGCTTATAGAATACATTATGCGTTAGATTTCAATTGCAACAGAAGTACCCTCAGAATCTCTCATCAATCATCTCTCTCGACCTTGAATCCCCCCTTCCTTTAGTTTAAATAAAACTCAATAAAATCGCCCACTAGATTGACTAGTGCCTGTTAATTGAAAATAGTTCAGAAATGTCAAATCACATGAAGAACGAAAAAATCATTAATCATGCATCCATAGAATTTTCCACTGACTGGAACATTCTGGCCGACATCCTTTTACTCGTAGAAGATATATGGACTAATTAGTCCACCAGCCCAAACGATGGTCAAGAGGTTTCAATTCTCCCAGGAGTTAAATTCGTAAGCTAGTAAGCCAAGATTTATCCAAAATTTGCAAGCGTTCAGCACTAGTCAGGTGTCAGGTATCAAATTGGCTTTCGCTAGAAAAAATGTTCCCAAAACGTCTAAAACAAAACCCCCATTACAAGACCTCGTTGGGATAACATTTTATATACTTCGATAATAGTATTCTGTATAAGTGAATGCAAGCACTGCCAAACATCTGAATCTTATCAAATAAGCTTGCTCTTACGTTGAACTGCACATCAAAATATGAGCATACTTGCATACCGTATAAGGGTCGTAGATTGCTTTCATCTTCGCATCGAATAAACTTCATTAGAACAGTCTCTTTGTAATAAGAGCATCTTTTGCTCTAGCAACATCTACGAGCATATGTTTGCTGAAATATGGATGTTGATCTATTTACTTCCAACATCTCACCACAGAAGTAAGCGCAGCTTCAAGCTCAACATTCCCACCAAATACGAATAGCTATTCCATAATCCAGCCAGCAACAATTTCAATCTTGGAAAGATGCGTGTCTGCAAATGGTTGGAAAATACGACCAAGAAGCAGGATCAAGTCAAACAGTCCGTCTTACCTAAACAATCTATTAAGTTAGCAAGTAAATCCAATTTGCCAAGACCCACCTCCTCTTCTTAAAACAGATACAGCTCCAGGAGCTTTAGAAGTAAATTTTTTTCCTAATTTTAAGCCTCCCACCCATATTCCAACTCCCTCTATTCCACCTCAAGTCAACGTGCCTCTTTTGACTTAACACCTACAACTCAAACTCCCAGCATTCAACCCCTACCACACACGCCTTTCCCTAATAATTTCCCAAATTTCTATCTCAAAACCATAGATTAATATCCCAATCATAAATCTCTCATCGGAAAATGTATCTAAAGCCCCTTCAATTACTGCTGCTTCGCATCCCACATCTTAGTCCACTAGCCCCATTTTTGACCGCATTCTGCCTCCCGCAGTTAAAATAACACAACAAATTTTGGACACAACAGAATGTCGTTATGCACTTTGTAGGCTTAGAGAAAAAAAGACGTACGAGAATATGTGTCTACTTCTAACGTATCTGCATGACAAGTCCGACTCTGTTTGCTATGAGGAAAAACGAAAACAAGTGTCATGGTCTCCATACAGCAGGAAGGTCGTCCCACTGACCTTAAAAATCTGAGGAAGTTATATATAAAGTTCTACGAGATTTTCAATATGTCTCCCCAAAAAGTCTCAGACGACCTTGCTGCTTTCGGTAACTATGTGCACTCAAAAAGGATCTCACACCTTCAACGGAGCAGAGCTGACAACGAAAAATTTTTTCGTCCCTAACGTGCTACCATTGCCAGTGTCCCAACCATCCACTCAGACGCGCTCTCGAAATAACCTTCCTCTTACCTTCTACTATCAAAACGTATGAGGACTGCGATCTAAAACCGGTGCTGTCTTGCGCCAGTCTCCCATTTGAGGTCTACACTCTGACCGAAACTAATCTAATTCCCGATATAAAGAATCAGAAATTATTCCCACCTAGTTTCAATGTTTTTTGAGACGCCGATCTTGTGTCGAGGTGTCCTACTGGCCGTCCACAATGACCTAACCTCTTCTTCAATCGCTGTTTCTACTTCTTCTAAGCTTGACTACGTTTCAATGAAGATAACACTCCCCTGCAGGTCCCTGTACGTTATGTGTTTTTATATCCCACCGGCGCAACATATCGAATGCAACCAACTCACTATCGATGCAATTGATTAAATAACTAACTTATCTGATCCTCTCGATGATATCGTCGTATTCGGCGATTTCAATCTACCTCAATTGCACTGGACTCAATCAGAGGATGAATCTTTTTTTACCGCAAACCCTAACTCGAGTAAAGAATGCCTCTTCTTGGATAAGCTTACAGACTCTAGCTTATGCCAAGTTAGTGGGGTCTCCAACTATATGGCTAAGCAATTAGACCTCACAAACTCGTCTGTCTCGCTCTGTCCCCTTTCACTATCGCCCATTGATAACTTTCATCCACCACTTCTTCTGTCTCTCTTCCACCACTCTCATATGCGGCATTCCCCAACTGCAGCTTCCTCTTCTTACAACTTTCATAAAGCGAATTTCCGCAAAATTAACGAATATCTCTTATACGAGTATCTGTATGCGATGGTATAGTGAAGTAAGCTCTAAAGATCGCTGGTGTAGATGTTGAATAGTAAGTAGCAGCTTATCTCATACAGTTTTTAATACCAAATGTTCCAGCAGAAGCATGAAGTATAAGGTTTTCCAATAAGGACTTGACAATTTTTTTTATAAATAATACGCAAACCATTTGAGATATTTTAAAAACTTTATTATCGGCTTGAAGTACAATCAAAACATTTATGAATGGAACTCGACTTCGTTTGGGGTGGGCGTGGTGTAGTGGTACTAGTAAACGCCTCTCACTCTGCGGGTCCAAGGTTCGAATCCTGCCCATGGCAAGTCAGTTTTTCATTTGTGGGAACCCAGACAAAAAAATTCTGCGTGTGAAGGCATAACACTGACACGTAGATTTGGCTGTTGTAGAGTTTCAACCACAAAAAACTAGTGCGAATTATAACTTCGAATCACTCTGAGTGAAGAAAGAACTCTCCGTCCTATTCGAACTCCCACCCCTGGAGAGCTAATATAGAAACCAAATACACCTGAGTTTCAAACCACTACAAAACAATTTTCCTTTCTCCTCCTTCTACCTTTCCGCCCGCACCCGGGCAACAGTGAAAAGGTATCTAATCCCTTAGGCGCGCGTAAATTATAAAAAAAAAATATGGCCACCGCGGGCACGTTTGCAGCGGTGGATTCGTTGGACCTCATTTTCAACGACTCGGCCACGCATTTCGGCCGAAACGGCCGCTATTTCGCGTTCAATGTTGACTCTGAGCTCTTCCAACGTCGTCGGCGTGTTGGCATAAATCAATGACTTAATGTAGCCCCACAGAAAATAGTCAAGCGGCGTTAAATCGCACGAACGCGGCGAATAATCGACTAGCCCATGTCTTGAGATAACATGCTCACCATACTTACTCTTCAATAAATCGATTGTAGCGTGTGCTGTGTGGCTTGTGGAACCATCATGTTGAAACCACATGTCGTCCAAGTCCATATCTTCCAATTTGGGCCAAAAATAATCGGTGATCATGGCGCGATACCATTCACAGTAACGTGACGATCGTAATCGTCGACGAAAAAATATGGCCCAATAACGCTGCCGGCATGCAAACCGCACCAAACAGTTATTTTTTGTGGATGAAGTGGTGATTCATGAAGCACATGTGGATTTTCACCCGACCAATAACGCATATTTTGCTTATTGACGAACCCATTGAGCCAAAAATGAGCTTCGTCACTGAAGATGATTTTGCGATGAAATTCATCATCTTGGCGCATCTTCTTCAGAACACAATCGGAGAGCTTACGTCGCTTCAAATGGTCCATCGGCTTCAATTCTTGAGTCAGCTTAATCTTGTATGGGTGTAAACCAAGATCCTTACGCAAAATACGCCATAATGTGGTCTGAGCGATGCCCAATTCTTGAGAACGCCGTGGAATTAACTGATTTGAATCGTTTGCTACGGACGCCTGAACGGCAGCGATATTTTCGACACTTCGACCAACCCGTTATCTCACGGACACGGCAACATCACACAACAAATATGTAGACTCAAATTTTTACACTAAACTTATTATTGCCTGTCTACTAGGGCGAGAATTACGACCGAAAATCGGAGTTAACACTCTCAAAGTTGCAGTCACCGACTCCGAATTTCGGTAGAAATTTTTTATAATTTCCAGACGTTGCTCGTTCTTGTACTTTACCGTGATGAAAATGTTGAATTTACTGAATAAATTGACAGTGACAGTTTGATGATTAGTGAAAGAGTGCATTCACAAATTAAACTCAAAGTTGTCAAGTCCCTATTGGAAAACCCTTTATATCTATCGCTATTCTTCACGATGAACTATCTACTGGTGATCATATTAAAATGAATGTACAGGAGTGGTCAACCTTTACCCAGTTTAAGCAGCTTGAAAAATACGGTGTCGAGGGACTTCTTGAAGTCAATTAACCAATCTGCGTATTGTGTCTTGCTTTTGTTCCACTGGTGATAGTACCATCATATCTCAGTGCACTACGAGTAGTTTATCTATACTATTGGGTTGCTAATCATTCTGTAAACCTTTGCTGATCCAAGCTTTCGAGTCACTTTATTACTATTATTGTACTTTAGACATGTAAAGAGTGTTTTCTCAAGAGCTTTTTTGAAATAAAACAGCAGGAATTGAGTTGGAATGAAAAATGCATATACTTTAAAAAGGGTGATTAACGACATTATATTTCAAATACAACTTCAGACAATTTTAGATCACTCTTTCGAGCATTTAGAGATTTTTCTTATCCACAAGTTAAAATGCGTGATTAGTTTATGATTTATCAGCAACTCTATTAGCTTCACAAGAAAGAATCGAGTGGCGTCAAATTGCATGATCTCGGTAGCATCACTGGTATTACCAGCATCACAGGTCAATTTCTATATACAGTCCATGGGTAATACACACCATCAAAGTCGTCCATAATTTCAAAGGAATAATCACTCATCATTGTCCGGTAACGTTGGTCATCGACTCCAAATCGAACTTTGGCTTCATGTTTGAAAGCGAAGGACCGATGATCACACTAGCATGAAGACCATACCAAACAGCGCAGTTTTATGGGTGTAATTAATTCTCAAAAGTTTCTTCTCGACTTACCTCATTCTAGAAATGACAATTTTGCTTGTACACCAACTGATTTAGTCAAAAGCGAGCTTCGACATTAAGCACGATTTTCCGAGAAAAAAAAGAGTATGACTTCAAGCTGCTAAAGAACCCAATACACAAACGATACGGAAGCGTTATTCTGACGTAGATCTACTCAGGATGATTTTTTAAATAATATTGGTAAAATTGGCGGCTCAAAGAACGGCTTCCATAGCCATTACAGGTGTGCTCCGTACCACCCCTACGGCAGCATTGGACCCTTTTCTGCACCTGACACCGCTCGATTTACAGATTACAACATTGCGCTACGACTCACTAATCTGGGTTACTTCAAGCAGTAGTTTTGGACATGGCACGGTCTAAGCAGAGCTACTGTCAGGCAATCCAATTCTAACCGATGAAGTTCATTCCTTGGTCGACTTCGACATTCCGTATGATATAATATATGCGGAGAGGGAGGACTGGCAAAAAAATGCAATACCCAGATCAAATAAAATTGCAGTTTTCACAGACGGATCGAAAACAGAGGAAGGAACAGGTTCTGGTATCTTCTCAGAAGACCCAGAACTAAGAGTGTATATAAGACTACCGGACGTAAGCAGTGTCTTCTAATCAGAGATTCTGACTGTCCTCAGGGTGACTGAGCTAATGCAGAATAAGTTGGTATCCGGAGGAGATATCGCTATCTACATAGCGACCAACATCAATTCTGATATAGTCAGGGGCTGTCGCAAACTTCTCATTATGCAGTTAGAATTGGTTGAAATTGTGCTGGATGTCGAAGCACTGCGCTATAAAGAGAAATGAACAAGCAGATGAGCTTGCAAGAAGAGGAGGGCTACGCAATAATAGTGAGGTTGCTAACATTAAACTACCCCTTTGCATAGTAAGGGGCACTATCTGGAAAAAAATCATAAAAACTGCCAACCTATGGTGGTCAAGTCTTTGAGGACACAGGGTTTCCAAGGCTCTCTGGCCACTCTTTGACGGCAAAAGATCTAGGAAGTTAATAAAATTAAACAGGAATAAGCTTAGGGCAATAATAGGAGTCCGGACAGCACACTGTCTCTTGCAGAAACACTCAACGTGACAACTCAAATTGTCAGATACGGATATTTGCCGATTATGCGGTGATTTGCAAGCTGTTAAGGAAATAACACACGTACTGTGTGAATGAGAGGCAATATCGCGTAGTCGAAGAAAATTTTTAGGGAAATACTTTTTCGAAAAACTAAAGCAAATAGACGGCACGAACTCCAAAGGCCTTTTTGGCTTGGATGTTTCACCAGGGAGATTGTTCAGGTTTTTGCCATTTGAACGTAAATTTAACTAGTTCTTCGGGGATCGCGATGGGCCCGTTTTTGTGCCTGGTGTCAGTGTGATGTTATATATATCACACCCCTGTTTTAACCTAACCTAATCTAAGCTCTGGCAGAGTGAGATTGACACAATACTTCTTGTTGTTCAGTGCTGGCTTGCGATTTGGACCTAAACCTTCGATAAGCTTAATAACTGATCAACGCCAAGACATCTCTCAACATCTCTCCACCCAACAAGCTATGCAGGCCAAAAAGATTTCTTATCACGATTACCCTAATCTCATATAGACCTCGTTGATTGAATCGCTGTCGTCTCCTATCGAACTGAACATCAAGCCTGTATCAGATATCTATATTTTATATCTATTTTAGAGCAAAGCTCTTAAAACGAAAAAACAAAATAAAATCATTCCGACTTTATTGCTTCATTCAATCGAGTTGAGGGGAATTGCGTCGCCTAAGGAAGTACCATAAAACTTGAATGCGTAACTTTATTACCAGAATGAAACATAATGTGCCGAACAAGGAGTTGCAAATATTTCATAAAAAACAATGCTCAAAACACAAGTAACATACGGATAATACGATTTTCTTTTTTCTTTTTTCCGCATCGACTTAAACATATTTTTATCGCCTTTAATAAAATGCCTTCATATCCCTGCAGCTGGTACACTCTATCCTTTTAATGTATTTAAGGAGGGCCTAGTTCATGAACTTTACATTATTCCACAGACACTTGTTCTTATCTTGGCAATAATCATTCGTCTTATAGTGGATATAAAATTTATGACATCAGCAGAAGATACAAAATCACTTGATTGGATTTTATCTTGACTGTTCTTGAGTGAAGCCAGCAAAAACGTGGGGCGATAAAGCTTTCGAGATCATGCTACCAAGGGGAAACATGCACATTATCTCCACTTGGACTATGACTAGTGTCGTGGGAATGTAGATAAATTGTTACGACAATCCAAGGAGCATATCTTCAGAGTAAATTCCGACTGACTCAAAGCTACCAATGATGAGACTGCTTTTATGAACGAACAACAATTTAAAAAGTCTTATTTCTAATAAGGATAGTAATCCTTAATTCGTCCATTTTTCCCCCCCGTTTTCGAAAAGACACCAAAGTACACCTCTGCAGATACTGAATACGAGTACGAATACTGTCTTGTCCCTGCATTCCAAGAGGAAGAAGTACACAATTGATTGTTTCGTAGAACATGCAGTACATTGATGTCAGGAAAAATAGGAAGCACGTACAGGTACATATAACGAATCCAGTGCATGTGCATTGTAGTGTAATATCATACTATTCCAAGGACTATGAGAAAATTTCCGAAAATGTTTCAAATCCTCTGATGTGTAATTACACAGGACTGTGTTACTTTACTGACAAGACAACAGCCAAGGACAAGTTTACCGCAAA
>CASBSA010000279.1:0-37405 GCA_949129095.1 Volucella bombylans | reverse complement strand
GTTAAAGGAAGAAATTCGAGAAATGCGTTGTACGACTCACTTTGCAGATAATTCTGACTGCATGTATCTGGTTAATTAACAAGGGTTAGTTGTGCGTGTAATATGATCCACCCCAGTAGGATAAGTGATACTGGAATTTAGATTTCAGTAAACCATTGTAAACTAGCTTTAGGATAGATGTATTACAATACTGACTTAAGTGGTACAACTGTTTTACTACTCTATTCGTAAACTAATTATTAGTATGATCCTTCCAACTAAGTTTATGGTCTGAAATAATACCCAAAATTTTTAGATTGTTGAACAAACTCAATATAGAAGCAGGAATCGCAACAATTAGTGATGTGATCAAAACTAACCGAATTCTTGGAACAACAGATTAAAGGAAAAAAAAGGAAAACGTGTACAATTCGGGCTATGGTAAGATAACGAAAAATCTGGATAAACTTAATTTTCATTCTAATTACAAGTTTATGATGACTGTACCATAATCTCAGTATTGGTTACTAAGGTTAAAAATGTAGCACAGGACGTCGGAAGCAATGAAATCTGCTTAAGAACAGAGCTGGAAACTGAATCCAAAGAGGATGCATTTGATGATTTAAGTGACGTAATTATGGTTGAAGCTCAGCACCAGTAAATTCACAGAATAAAAATGTTTGCGATTCCACACTCTCTGAAATAAATGAGAAATGAGAAAATAATGAGAAGTACGGGACAATCCATGCAAGGAACACAAATTTGTAAAAAAGTCATTGAATAAGTTGGCAACTTGCAAAGGGTTAACATTACTATGTCTTAAAATAAACTCATCATTCTTCGTCGATCTGTTCAGTATCTCATTTACTACTGCCCATTCTTTTTTTGTATTTCCGATATTTTTGGATAGCTTACTTGTAAAATAAGAATCTCTGCAGAGGGGTATTTCGTTTTTCAATTCCTTGCACACTTTATCGTAGTATTTCTTCAGGTTTTTATTATTGGGATGCTTTTCCATACGAAAATACAGCATATTTTTCTTTTTTATTTTCCTAAGTAAGCGAAAAGTCATCCATGGTTTAATACACTTCAGCTTGTTGTATTTTTTATTCACACGATTAGTGCAGCATGATAGATAAGACTGTAATATTTTGAGAAATTTATCAAAAGCATGAAATGGATCATTTGATTTGTAAACTTCATCCCAAAATTCAAAATTAAGTCTACTCTTGAGAGCACTGAAACCAATTCTCTCAAAATTTTGATAACAGGAGTTTCTAGACTTGCATTCTTTATGATCGAACTAAATACAAGTTAAATAATGATCTGTTATACTCAGGTAATAAGTCATAACTTGATAACCAATAAAATTGCATCTGTGAAGCCTTATGGTTTAGACAAGAATCATGACGTGTAGGTTGATCCAAAAGAGAATCAAAACCATGTGACGCAATAAGTTATAAATAATTATCAACGTCTATTGGGACAGAATTACAAGAGAATCAGTAACGTACACCAGAGATTTCACAAAATAAACTCAGTACATCGGTACTTTTCATTTTCCATAATTTACTCTCACAGTCATTTAAGTTATTTCTATGAAATACTGTAACACTTGCAGCTCAATACGAATTATTACAATTTGCAACAAAAGTGAAATTTGGAATTGCATAATCCGAGATTTCTTTTTCAAAAATCCAAATTTCAGAAAGAAATATTACATCAGTTAAATGTTGAAGAGATGCAAGATGAGTAAAAAATGTATCAAAGTTAGTTCTTAGGCCACGAATATTCTGATGAATTATTGAAAAGCCTGTACTATTATTGTTTGGAAGAAAAAAAGTCATCTTTAACAAATTAAAAGCGGTTACATACAAAATCGAATGCAAATGGCAGAAATAGGTAAATATATAGTTGAGCAAATGAGCAAATCATTTTTATTTATTTACTTTACTATATTTTAAATAGGATAACTTAGTAGAGTTTCGATTTCATGATGATTAAAACTAAGAAGCCATGATTTAACTACTTTAGTGAATGCGGACAAATTTCTTATGGATCGAATTTCTAAGGGCAATGTGTTAAATAGTTTGCATGAAACAATGGAGTAAAAGTTTCTGTAATTTGTAGTGTGAAAAGCAGGGACATTTACAACAAAGTTTGAATGGCTGCGTAAGCTGCAAAAGTCAGAAATTGGACTCTCTAGATACCCGCCTCTCTGGTATGCCAACAATGTCAACAGAGCATTGTTACTCTCTTTGCTCGATGATGTTAAGCTTTGATTCCAAAAATAAAACCTTCTTGATCAGAGAACAATTTGACTCCTCGAGAGAACTAGTTTTTGACATTGCTTCCGCAACAATCTGTTGGAGTTTAATGATCTCTGCAAGAAGCATTTGATTTGTAACCGTATCGCCCGCATAGTTGACGTCATGGGCACCGAGCGAAGGGATTGATACGAATTCTATCTTGCTTACCGAAGAAGTGCTAGCAGAGATACTGTTGAGAATAGAGCCAGTTGCAGATGGAATATTGGTGGTGGAGTTACTCTGCAGAGTAATGTTAGCCACGTATAGATGAATACGCTCATCGGATATAACAGATTTTCTCCTCAGACCGATACAGCTGTTACATTTATGTGTTTGGCCATTTTTCTCATAGAAATCAATTTCTTTTTTTCTAAGTTTCGCGCACTTTGCATGAAAAAATACTAAGCAAGTGTTACACTCGATTTTTAACTGAAGTCTATCGACTTTTAGTTTAAAAATACAGCACGACATTATTTAAGACTTAGTATTAATGTTATTAAGTACTTATCAAAGTGGTGTTAGTAAACTGATATTTTAAGGGTCCAATTTAAACTTAGATTTGCGACAACTTACGAGAACTCGCGGATGTGTATGTACCCATCAACAACACCTCAGCGACTTAAACACACATTTGTTGTGAAATCAATGTAGAGTTTTAGTAATTAATAAAGTTCGGTCTATGGCAATTATGAATGAAACACATCATCGTTCATGTGACCACCCGGCTTCTGTTGCTAGAGACCATCCGAAGTCAAAAACTATCGTTGACTTTTTGAAGAATAAGTGGGTCAATGGCCGCAATGTCAGCTTGAATGTTACGCTTGAGATCCTGAAATTTCGCTGGGTTGGTGGTATAGACCTTACTTTTCAAATAACTAAACAGGAAGAAGTCTAAAGGTGTCAAATCGTATGACCTTGGAGGCCAATCAACTACTCCTCTAACCGAAATAATGCGATCTTCAAATTTCGTGCGCAATAAATTGCTTGTGTGGGCGGTAGCACCATCCTTTTGAAACCAGAGATCATCTAGACCTAATTCATTGAATTTTGAAAAAAAGTGCCATAAGTGGGGCCCCATTGTTGACTTCAGCGACGATGTGCAGTAGTGATGTTTTAGCGTGTGCTTGCTTTCTGATATGGAGTTTGACCCGACACCGAACCAGTTTCTTCAAAACGCTTCATCTTTGCTCGAATTTCGGAGTCACTAGGGCAATTATGTTGACCGAAAAATTCACAAATTTTACGAAATGTTACTTTTACAAATCGTCCATTTGAAAAACAAAAATGCGTTGTTGCGTGGTAAACGACTCCATGACTAAAATTGCAAAAGATTGTATGACATCTATCAAAAGGATCAACAATGAATTCATTAAATAGCAGTAATTGCCAGCCAACATCCACACTATCTGTTGGCTCACCCTTTAGGATTATTTTAAGGTGTGTCCACTATCAATATTTAACAATTGTCGTTTAGAAGCAATCTAAATTGTCTGCCATAGGCGCGTTGCAGCGATGTGTGTATTAAATAAGTAGTTGGAAAATCAAGAAATATCATATTATACTCGTATTAAACAAAATTCCTATTGAATTTCGAATATAAAATCTTTTCTTGTCTAGAAGCAAAGCAGATGCGCGTGTTGCTTCTGCCAACCCAACTACAGACCAAATGTTTCCAATTAGATAAACTTTTTATATTCATCGTGTCCAGTTATTAGGTTTTGCTATGCGAAATGGAAATCATCGGTCGCTGAAGAAATATCTGCGGTACTGGAATAAATAGTGAAAAGTACAGATTATGAGGAAACGAGGAGGAACAGATAAAGCATCGGCCGGTTATAATCTTAGGGAAAGATTTGGGGTCGATGGGTATTACTTTAAAGTACTTAAGTCATGCAGGTATCATACTTCAAGTAATAGCTAACTTCATAAATGATACCGCAGTAGATATCCAATGAAGACTGACTCATTCACACTTTCATTTGAGAAACAACTTAAAAAACCACGCAAAGGAATATACTCTACCAAACTAGTTCCTGACGATGGAGTTAATATTTTTGCTCTTTCAAAAGAAAAAAAAATACGTCGCATATACAGCTATGGCTACGTAAATAGCACGAGGCGAAACAAAATGTATATCTTACATTTTAACTGTACCGTATTGTACTCCTTTTATTTTAAACAAAGTAAGGAAAACTTGTATGCATGCTACTGATTCTCTCTGTGCTCCAGTAAATTATGGAGAACAATTTTTACCGTTATCAATGAGTTCAGATGTCAAATTTGTTGCTTTATTCTTTGAAGTGTTCTTTGTGGCTAGACACAAAAATAGCACAAATCGTGGTAATTGGAATATTTCTTATAATAATTTGTGTAGTCTTATTTTTTTTGTTTTAATATATTTTCGCATAGTTAATTAATTTAGTTTTTTATTACAATGGGAAGAGGTAAGCACTGCACTTCCGAGAAAAGGAGCTCAATTTATGCTCTTCATCAAGACGGCAAAAAACCAGCAGAAATAGCAGAAAAATTTAAATGCTTCAGAAAAATGGTTTACAACGCTATTAAACTAGTAAAACAAGATCAGATGCACTTAACCCTCAAACCAGTAAGGCTGCCCTGAGGCTGCTATCATTATAAGGTATTAGAATCCTCAAGTACAAAATTATTTCCTTTTTAACCGATTTGGAAGCACTTTAAAAAAACAAGTCGACACAACGGTAATTTCAATGGGTCAGTATGTTCATTCTGTCGATATACTCGTAGTTACAGCGAGTGTCACTTGTTCAAAAATACTTTTTTTTTGAATTCAAACAATTATATATTTTAAAAGTCGTATAGTAGTGAGGATTTTTCGGTAAATAAATAAATTTATGTTTTTAACAACTGACTACAGTTTATTGTGAAATGAAAATAGATTGTGTGGGAAAACAACAGTTTTGCGATAGCAGCCTCTAAGCAGCCTTGCGCGTTTAGGAACTGTTGTAAATTATTTGTGCTGTGTATAAAAGTCTCCTGAATGTGTTAGAATTTAGACGTATTTTTGTTTTCAGTACTGAAATGGTAATGGTAAATAAGTTGACCGAATATGAAAGAACGAAGAAGTTAAAACTTTCAGAGATTTCTCAAAAGGAGATAGACGATTTGATGGCATCTGTGGAATTAGATTTTTCAGATAGTAGTACTGCTGGTGATTCCGACAATGATGGTAGTACGCGTTACCCGGATTATATTCCCGACCAAATTACATTGGAAGATGACAACATAATAACGTAATGCTTAAAAGAAATGGTTGAAAATGATTCGTCCGTGGTTTTTAATGTTTCTGTCAATTTATCACTGAACACAAGTTCAATTCTTGATGAGTTACCATCAACTTCTGCAGCAGCACAATTCACTTCAATATCAAACGCAATTGCAACATTAACATCAGCAACTTCTATACCACCATCAACACTAGAGGTTTCAACACCTACACCAACACCAACTACAAAAATATTGGGAACCAGGTCTAAACCGAAGAAAAGAGCCCTATCACCAATTCCTTTAATGGAAGATGGTGGTCCTCAGAATAAACCTTTGAACAGTGGTTTTACTGGAAAATATTTATATTGGAAATGTGACAATGCAATCCTGTGTTATTTACTTTATTTTTGTCTTCCAGCTTTAGATGCAATCGAAAGAAAATTGCCTGACATCTTATGGCGAAGGAAAGGAATGCAATTACATGTAAACGGAGTTGCTTTCCGAAATAATAGCAATTCGCCCAGCTCAATCAAGGTACTTCATACAGCAATGGATTTTTTTAAGTACTTCTTTACGGACGAAATATTGAATATAGTTGTAACCGAAACTAACCGAGCAGCACGTGTAAGAGATGTAAACACCAAATTTAAAACAGACCTAGACCAGGTTCATCATTACATTGGAATCCGCCTTTACATGTCCGTCTATCGTTACCCTAATATGGAAAGCTATTGGGGAAAAAATGCCTTTCAGACAACTCAAAAAACAATGGCAGTAAAGAAGTTTGAAGCAATCAAACAGTATTTACCTTTTGCTGATGAAGATCTTCGTAAAAAAAGGACAGCCAGGATACGATCCAATTTGCATCAGAAAATTGGGTGACATGGTAAACGAGCGCTTCGATTCCGTTCTGAAAACTTCAAGATTGTGTGTTGAACAAATGTGTAGTACGAAGATAGTTCATCATCTACGTCAGTACATGAAAAACAAGCCCAATAAATGGGGTATAAAATTGTTTGTACTATTCGACTCTCACGGATTTTCTTACCGCTCTGAAATCTATAACGGTGCTGGGGACAACATTATTTTACCAGGCACACCTGATATTGGTGCTACAGGTAATGCTGTTAGTCGTTTGTCAAAAATGATTCCAGATTTTGATCGTTGCCCTTGATGTTATATCTTCGTGCACGAGGTATTTTTTCTGTTGGAAAATTTAATCCAACTAGAGTGGCGAAATGCAAACTGCCCTCAGTTAAGGATAAAGATCTTGCCAAAGAATATAGAGGGTATGAAGTTGAATATATGTACTCGCTGTATGGTGTAGATGTTACAACGGTATTGTGGAAGGACTCAAGAAATCTCAGACTTACATCAACCTACGTGGGAATCGCACCATTTGCTAAGGCAAATCTAAGAAGTTGAGTGTACCCATATTATTCGCGAATACAATAAACATATGTTGGGGAGTAGATCTTTCGGACGAACTTATTAGGGTCGCTATCACATTCACCTCAAGACTCGTAATCCAATGGTTCGTCATTTTTATCATTTCATAGACATGGATGCTGCAAATGCATACGTTTTGTATCGTCGAGTCAATGCAAAAAAAAAAAATCTGATGGAAATGATCAGGCAAGCAATAAACTGCTTGAGTTGCCTCAGTTTAGTGAAAAAATTGCTGATGGTCCTTGTAGCTACAAAGACAAAAGACTTGTTGACCTGCAACAATACCAAGGCCTAGTCCTTCCTTTGGTATTGGTGTCAAGGCAGATGTTCGTTATGATATGTACGACCATTTTCCTGTTTGGTTGAACAGGAAATGCAAATTTTGTAAATCATCGGAAACACAATGTGTCTGCCCAAAATGTGATCTCAATTTGTATTACTCATCTTCCAAAAATTGTTTCTATGATTACCATCATAGAAAATAATTCATTAATTTCATTATTTACTTTGTAGCTGTATTTTTTAAGTATTATTTTCAATAAAAACAAAGAAAAAAATTAAGCATTATAAAAATACTCCTGTTTTATTTTTTAGCATCGAATCTCGCAAGGCAGCCTTTCATTTCTGCCACCTGGCGGCTACATCATTGAATCAAATTCCAAAAATAGTTTAAATTCGTTTTCTTAATACCAACATTTATCGGAAACAAAAATTCAGATTGGTTTTATTTCACTATTTTGAATATGCGGGTTAGAGGGTTAACCTGCCGTCCAAGACCAAGAAAAAACAACGTTTCTGATGGATAAAACCATTATGCGAAGGAGTAAACATCGTTTATGTCATCTCGCGAGATATGCAATGAAATCTGGGAGGAATTTGGCTTAAATATCTCAAGCCGTTTCATTAGAAGGAGATTAAATGAAGCTGGCCTATTTGGACGCATCTCCAGGAAGAAACCAATTCTTTCAACAAAAAGGAATATAAAAAAGCCTTTATTATTTGCAAGAAATTACAAAAATAAGGACCTGCAATTTTGGGAAAGGGTGAATAGAATTGGGCCAGACGGAAAAACATTTGTCCATCGCCCAATAAGTAAAGCCTTGGATCCCAAGTACACCCAAAAAACGATTAAGCTTAGTGGGCGTTATGTCATGGTCTGGGTTGCATTTTCCTGGCATGGAGTTAGACCTATTGTAAGGATCAATGGCAAAATGGACAAATTCCAGTATTTAGATATACTGAAAACTGTAATTTAGCCCTACACTTTCGAGTCTTTGCCAGTAAATTGGATCTTCATGCATGACATTGATCCTAAGTTTTCTCCCTCAAACATACACTGAATATGAACATTTTACTGAAGCAAATTTTATTACTGTTTCACTTAAGATTTCAAATGAATAAAACCTTTTTACTATAGTACAAGTACAATTTGAAGTATACGGATATTTCTATTACGAGTCAATTTGTGCTATTTATATGAAAAGAAATAAAGGGTCCGCCATCTAACGTTTTTTTTCAACTAGTGCTTATTTCGTGAATGGTAACACTTAGCTCATGTCTGATTTGACAGATAATTAGTTTTATCCTTCCGCTGAACGAATATGGTTGCATATACGCTTGAGCAACGATGGGAAATATTGCGACATTACTTTGAAAATCATGGTAATGTTGCAGAATGTGTGCGAAAATTGCGTACGGAAGCTCATTTTGATCTTGGCGGGTATGTAAACAAGCAAAATTGTCGCATTTGGGGCACAGAAAACCCGCACACATACATTAAAAAGCCGAAACACCCAAAACGAGTCACTGTTTGGTGCGGATTGTGGTCCAGAGGCATATTGGGCCATTTTTCTTCGAAAGTGAGCAAGGAGTGGCCGTTATAGTCAATGGCGATCGTTATCGGGCCATGTTGAACGAATTTTTGTTCACAAAAATTGAAGAGGAGGATATTAGCAACATTTAGTTTCAACAGGACGGCGCTACGTGCCACACAGCCGAAGTTACACTCGATGTTTTGCGCCCTGTTTTTGAAGATCACATTATCAGCCGCAGAGCTGATGTCTTTTGGCCACCTCGGAGCTGCGATTTGACACCGTTGGACTATTATTTGTGGGGTGCCGTAAAATATAAGTGTTACGCCGACAAGCCAGAGACAATTGACGCTTTAAAGGACAATATTCGTGAAGCCATTGGTGAAATACAGCTGCACACAATCGATAATGTGCTTTAAAATTGGACCGATCGTGTAGGCTACTGCATGGCCAGCCGAGGCAGCCATTTGAATGAAATTATTTTCCATTATTAACCGGAAGGATAAAACTAATTATCTGTGAAATCAGACATCAGCTAAGAAGTGTTACCATTCACGAATTAAACACTAGTTGAAAAAAAAACGTTAGATGGCGGACCCTTTATATATATCGAAATATATGAAAAATGAAAAGACAGAAAAGTTGCAATCAAAAACTCTATCAGCTATAGGAAGACGTTCATAAGCCAATACGTAAACTATTGCACATTGTCTCGTTTTTGTTTTAACGCTACGAGCCGGACCTCTGGTTCGAAACAAATAAAACGACTCATGGGACTTTGTAACCGCGAATGTCAGAAAGCTGGAAGTTAATTGCACGGAAGCGAGAAGACGGAAGAGACCTTCAGAGTAGAATTTTACACATTTACTGCTTTATTTTTTTTTACATTCAATCGATTTTTACATTCAATCGTCTAATGCCCCTCACATTAGGTAGTAAAAAGGCTTGGTTCGATTGAATAAAAAGACTGAAATTAAGTAACAAAAAAATGTTGACCTAAATATGAAAATACCAATATCGTTAACCTAAGTAGTATTCGCTTTTTAAGAGAAAATAAATATTTTTTGTGGATACCATCCACAGTTTGGGTAATTCTTTAAGTAACGTAGAATGAGTAACTACACTTTTTTGAGAAAATAATAAATAATTCTTTGAATGTTAGGCACGTGTTATTCATATAAACAGTCAAACCCTCCAGTTGAAATTGACTTCTAGCCTACGAAAACTGCAAGCTGCTTCGGATTATATACATATGCAATACATGTATAGCTAGTACTATGAGCAAATACTTTGCATCTTGGTGTGTGGGAACAAGGTCGACTCCGTGGCACATAAAGATGGCTTTCTTAGTACGTTCTAAAAGCCCCTAAACAAACTTTAAGAAAATTATTAGTTCAAATTTTGGCAAGTAACTTTCTAGAAAGGACTTCCCACATTATCACTAAGAGAACGTAAATCTGTATGTAACAGCAGTCACTGTTACATACATACTATTGTATTTTGCTAAGTACCTTTATGCAAACCTATGTGTGTTACATACGGTGTACAAAAAAGTGTGAAGGCTATTAGAAAATGTTTTACAATAATCTTCCCAGATTATCCCCAGGTACGTATATGTAGATACAAAAATGGTTACCCAACACTGTTACTATACCTTCGCGTGTATCTAACACATACATACATATGTATCTGCGTAATTTCGCGTTATACGTTTGGAAGCATACTCATCTTACAGCATAATTAATTGGCAATATGTGCAATGTATCGATTACGCGAAATGTTGTGCCCCAATTTTTCTCTGTCGTAGCTTATGAAATCGGAGAGTGAGGTCATGACAGAGGGAACAACACTTTCTTGCATTTTATTTTTTAGATGTCCTTTTCAGAGAGCTCGCAGGAAACAGTTTCTGGGTCATTGCAAAGTAATTTAAGTTTCTGGCTTCTTGGTTTCGGGCAAGAACTCCAACTATGGAAATGTTGGAATATCCTGCTTTTGTTGTGTTACACCGTCATAGTGGTAGTTCCTTAGACACTTTCATGTGGAGCTTTCAACTAATTAAAAATTCTGAAGGGAAGTTAAGGTGGGACTTTTTTTATGCAGATACTTGCAAACATGCAACTTGGCACTTTGGTAAAATTCAAAAAATACAATATCCTTAAAAATTCTGTATTAGATATACACGTTTCTGTATACCTAAGGTGTGTTCATAATAGTTGCACTCCAAAGGACTTATGGTGAAAGACAGATGTAGCTTGTGGAAACATTTTTTGTATCATGTTATGGTACTCGTAAGCAAAATAGTTACAAGTGCATAAGTACACTATTCAGAAGTCGCCTTAACAAATTAAGTAGACTTTTATCTACGTACAATATGTGTCAGATCCGGAGAACAGAACTTCATTAGTAAAGGCCACCTCAATGAAAGTGCAGTGGTCGAGAATTGCAAAAAAATTCCCTAAAGCAACAGGCTACATACTTTTTTCTTCTTTGTATGGAAGAGTTTGTAACTATACCCCGAAGGAAAATAAAGCGCTGGCCATTGGTTTGCTACCATTTCAACCCATCAGCTTTCAGTAGTGTAGCATAAAGCGACTATTATATTTTTATAACATTGTGCGAGACACTGGATGTAACCAAAATCTCCATCCGAAGATCTGGATGACAGACAAAAAGACTACCTAACATATTCGTGCTTTTGGTATTTAACGGACTTTCACATATTTGATTAGTAATGATACCTCTTCTGAATGAGATGTAAACATCGCTTTAGTATGCATAACAGGCGAAGAACATGCACACGTATCTGTTATGTGGTTTATAAATATGGATTAGAAGGAAAGTATGATGGTACCAGAGATGTTTTGGGTGCTCTTTATGCTCTTTAAAGACCACCGCATTAGCATCTATTGGACAAATCAAGGCAAATTTGAATAGAATGTTGTGTAACAAACTAGTAGTGCGGTAAACGGTTTAAAAGATCGATTTACTTAATGCACGACGTAGAATTGCAAGCCAAATTTGAAGTGGAGTTATTCCCAGTCTCAAGAAAGGAGGCGAAGGGTTGGGATAATCATGATTGATTTTCTAGGGGTAATCAGTGGATCAGGCCTTTATAACATAAAGAGATGCATGCGAACCCTTTGCTGGCCGTCCCTAACTCGAAGGTGCACCATAAGCCTTCTCTGAAGCATCACTGAAGTCATGCAGTTCGGAAAACTGAGTGTCCATCGTGGTTCTTATCCAGCCATGCATTTACCTGTATGTTGTTTATTTGATTTAAATTATGGAAGAATATATTTCATTCTCTCAGTATTGTGGGATTGATAGGCTCCTCCCAGGATGTCTTTCGTAACCAATATATAATATGCCTTTTCGACTAATGGTGAAATCCATCATAAAAAAAATCTAATAGACAAGCTATTGTGGAGAAAATGAACCTCTTCGTTGGCACCGGACTTGATGGAGGAATATAGCGGAACGACAAGATATCTGTACTTGGAAGCCAGTGAATATCCAATGTTTTTATTTGGTTCGATTCGTCAGAAGGTACCGAGAATTAGAACTCACCGTCTGCAATCGGAATGCCTTGAAGTAGCTCCTTTGTGTTCGATGCCCATTTATGCATGGAGTGATTCTTTTATTTCCTAAATTTTTCTCTGCACTCCTCCTTGGTGTCTGCTCCGGAAATAAGAACGTTGGCGAACATTTCTTCGCCGATTTTCTTTGTTACTTGGTGGTATTGGCACCAAGACAAATCGGACGGTCATCAGTTGGTGGTTTAGTGAGATACCGCACCTGTAGCTTTGCTGTCGTGCTAGCCTCTTTAACGTGATCTGTTAAAAATTGTGGGCAGGATATGGTATGTTCTCTTCTTTTACAACGCTATTTGTTGTAAAAAACAAGCAGTTGCGAGTTCGCTGTCAGTCTTATTTCCAAGCAATTAGAGCATTGCATAGCTCCTTCGCGTGACCTGCCTAACATCGGTGGTGTTGAGCCCTTGAAGTAAAGGGCAATCGTCAATGAACCAAGTCACATTACTGACGAAATCTTGCTCGCAAACCTGCTTTTCGGATTGTTCCTCTTCTTCAGAAGTAGCTTCTTCAAATTCCCAAAACCTACACAATTGAGCATCGATGCTAGCCATTTGTAAAAAAGTTCTGAACGGACCAGACTCCACAGGAGCTCTACCAAATAATATATATCATAATCTTGTTTTTTGAAGAATTGACGTGTAAAAATCATTTGGTTTTACTACGTCCGGTAAAAGGACTTCCGCAAGAATATGCCTTCCCAAGAGTAAAACTGTCTTTGAAGGCTTATGGAAATAGCGACTTGAAAATTAATGCATGGTTTCATGTTGCAAAAGGTGAATTGTAATATTGACATACTTCTGACAAGTGCCGCTGCTGACCTTACCCAGCCTAGAGACTTCAAAGATGAGTAGATTTTGTCCTTAAGCGAAGTAATTGGACAGTTGATTCCGTGATAACCGTTGCTTTGGAGCATGACGAACGTAGTCTTTACTTCGACGAGAGTCGTTGCCAATAAGACTTTTGCTGCCTTATTTGATGTGGGTACTGAGTAGAAGCTATTCTTGCCAGGCATATCTGACAAATGCTCCGAATTCTGTGACGGAAAGCTGGAAGCACCGGCGTTTGTTGTTGAGTCGAATGTGTGTTATGCTGGATGGCGAGTTAAGCTATGTGAAACGTTGTTGGCGTAGGGATGAGCCTCGGATGAATAATTTGAGTTTTTGCCTGAACTAAATACTATGCAATAGCGAGCGATGGGGTTGTGCACAGTGGTAACACCTTCCATTGCTTTGACATTGTTCAAAGGTATGATTATAAGCTAAAAAACTTTTGCAAATTCCTAACTGTATTCATTTTCAGAAAACGCCCTTCTTGTCTAATTGGATACTGACCTTGATTGCATAACTTACAGATAAACTTTCCTGCTGCTGCTGTCGTGTGGAAATTGCTGTTCGAAATCGTACTACTATTTTGCTGGTGATTAACTGCCTTTAACGTCCGGAACCTTGTCGATTGCTGTTTAAATAGGACCTTTAAATGTGTATGTATCTCTCAATATTGACTAAGCTTTCTCGTAATTACCCTTATCGATACAAGTAAAAGTTGTTCAGCTTCCCCCGACACGCTAGTATTCAAATAACGTAGTTTTTGAATTTCAGACAACTCATTGTTACGGTGAATAAATGATACAAACAAATCGTGAAATGGCCGCCAAGCATCATAGCTACCACGGAAATTTGACAAATTAGTTTTGCTTCCCGTACGTTCCCTTGAAATCATCACTACCTTCCTGTAAGTTGGAATCTACAACATGGGCGTTGGTATGTTAAATATACTCGTAATATAACTATCTAATCTGCCCAAACACTAGTTCTATTTTTTCATAGATTTCAGAATCTACTTCTTTTATTGTTAATAAAAGTTGTTCGGGTGTACTAGTACCTGAATTCATATTTTTTTCCAAAATGACCAACCGTCCATCAAGAAAAATTCGTCCAGCTGGATCCGGTTTTTCAAAATTACATAAATCTTTTTCATCTGCAGACCGATGTTTTCAAGTGCTTGCCCCTATAACCGGCTGATGATGGAATCTCTCGCTGTGAGGGGGCTGAGGCCCCATTTATTTAGCGTAATACAATCTTAATCTAACTTAAAACGTAGGACTAACAACAAACAGGAAGACTTAAGGTCTAAGAACCATGGGAATGGTGGAGGAGATTTTATTTGAAACGAGAAGTGCTCAGGTTGGAATCAAAACCGGAGAGGTTTGAGTTGACCTTTCGGGGCATATGAGAGATAAGTTCGTTGGTGCCGTAAGAGGTGCAGTAGAAGAGATGAAGACAGTGTATATTACGTGAACCTGAGAGCAGTCGATGAATGAAAGGAATGTCAGCAATATTCTTACGTTTTTCTAACGAATTCATATTGAGAAGTTTGCAGCGGTCCTGATAGGGAAGTACGATTAGAGGGTAATTCTAGGACAGACCACGGAGAGCAAATTGGAGAAATCGGTGTTGGATACCCTCGACACGGGAAATATGAATTCGGTGACAGGGGGATCAAGATTGACTGGCATAATAAAGCAGTTGGCGAACAAAGGTAACATACTCGTAGGTAGATCTGGTTACATACGGGTTGGAAAATTCATTGTACCACCATTTAATAAAGGTGTAAGGATCATCTTATCGATATGTGAACGGAAATGAAAACACAGTCGAATAATATGCCGAGGTCTTGAAAAGACTGAACCAGGGAAATTTGGTGACCATAGAGAAAATAAAGTCGGTGAGGAGACGGGTTGCATTTGCGTAAGAAGGTTATAGATTGACATTTGGCTATATATACTCGTATTAAGTTCTAGGCAATTTTTGAGGCACCAGATTGAAAACCGATCAAGGTCTTCTTGAAGAAGGGCAGAGTCATGGGGAGAAGAAATAGTTTTAAAAAATTTTGTGTCGTCGGCGTAAAGGGAGAGTAAATTAATTCACTAAATTTTTCTTCTTCGCGACTTTTTTTCTGGTGATAGAACCAAGAAAAAGAAACTGAAAAGAAACTATCGATCGATCAATTGGAAAACTGTAAGCTTGAGATGAATTAAAGAAAAGAGGTAGTCCATCCTCCTTATAAAGCCAGGTACTCGTAACAATCCATTTTTATTTGCATGTTATATATATTTGTATGCACATACATATGTCTCGATGTTAGTAACTACCAATACAAACTTTGCTCTCTTTTGGGAATTATTTCTACCCTGTTTGGTGGCTTCAACTGTTTCGCATGGTGACGTCTAAATTGTTGATGTCTAAAATTTTTGAAAATTATTTAAAAATCCGTAGAGATTCTATAGTTATAGTTGTAATGTGACAAGTATCATGAACTCAGTCCTATTTATACAAATAATGTGCCACGGCTGATATTCCATGTCCATATTACTCGAATTAATTGTGTTGAATAGTGAATGCACACATTGTTTTTTACAAACAACAAATTCGATACGTAGACTATTAAAAGCAATTTGTTCGATGGTGTGTTAACTATTATTTATCATAGAAGAACAAAATCGAACCAAATGCAACTAAGAATAGCGAGTAAATTGTTGGATACGATATACCCTTATCCATACTTCAGGCTGCCTCCATCAATGGGCCTTAAGCCCAGTGAATTTCACAAAAAAAAAGGAATGCGGATATGTTATTTTGAAGCAACTGCATCTGCGGAAGAGTATTAATAATGTATAAGCCAGAAATTTATATAATAAACGGTGACAAGATGAGAATGGTAGGAAAAAGATTTAAATAACACAACAACGGTGTGACATATATAAAATTGATTCCGGCTTTATTTTGAAGCTACCATTATATATGGAATAGCACATCGTTCAAATGGCCGCCTCGACTTCGCCAGCAGTGCTTCAAGCGGTCGGTCCAATTTTTGATGACTCGGTCCAATATGTGCGGCATTATTCCGGCAATAGCATGTCAAATGTTCAAAATGACTTGGTCAAATCGCATGATGGTGGCGGGCAATTGATGAACGCTCGCCGTGAGATGACAAAGTTGCAAAATTTCTCCTTCACAACTTCGTCAATTGTATGGCATGTAGCGTCGTCTTATTGAGACCACAGCCCAGATATGTCGATGTTGTCGAGCTCTGACCCCAAAAAGTCGGTTAACATCGCTCTATATCTGAGACCATTGACGGTAACGGTGTCTTCTTTCTCATTTCGAAAGAAATAAAGTCAGATGATGCCTTCATGCCATAAACCGCACCAAATAGTCAATCTTTGTGGATGTTTTGATATTTGGCCGAACACTTGTCGATTGTGTTCGCTCCAATAAAGGCAATTTTGCTTGTTGACATAGCAGCTGAGACAAAAATGAGCCTCATCCGGGAAGATGATTTTTTGGCCAAAATCCGGATCTCCGGTCACATTTCCAGCGCCCAATTAGCGAATTCACGGCGTTGTCTATGGTCATCCGGCTTCAATTCTGGAGCCAGCATAATCTTATACGGATGTAAGCCCAAATCCAACTAAAAAAAAAGCCGGCTTGACTCGTTAGCGATGCCCAATTCAGCTGATCGGCGCTGTTTTTGTGTCTTCTTGGATACTGGCCCTTATGGCAGTTAAGTTTTCTTCATTTCGCATCAACCTCTATCTGGTTGACGGCTTAAGATCCAAAAGAGTGTACTCACGCTAAAACTTTTATACGGTGCGACGAATTGCCTGCACCTCACGACGAAATTCTCGTTGCGTGTAACTGACCCGGAATTTCTATAATATTTTTTAATATCACAATTTCCGCGCGTTCGGCAACCGTAAAACGATCATGGTGAAGTGCAAAATCTTACTGAATATTTTGACAGTCGTATGTCATTAGTAACTTTGACAGCTGCTGAAACATAACAACTGGAAAAGCTATCATTGCTATCTGGTCAACCGTTATAATTTTTTTCTGTATGAATTGTATCGGGTTTGATTCGCGGTTGATTCGTTGGACCCAATTTTTAACGACTCGGCCACTCATTTCGGCCGAACCGGCCGCTATTTCGCGTTCAATGTTAGCTATGAGCTCTTCCAACTTCGTCAGCGTGTTGGCATAAACCAATGACTTAACGTAGACCCACAGAAAATAGTCAAGCGGCGTTAAATCGCACGAACGGGCAGCCAATCGACTGGCCCATGTCTTGACATAACACGCTCACCATACTTACTCTTCAATAAATCGATGTAGCGTGTGCTGTGTGGCTTGTTGCATCATCATCACATGTCGTCCACGTCCATAGCTTCCAATTCGGGCCAAAAATAATCGGTGATCATGGCACGATAACGCTGACCATTCACAGTAACGTGACGATCGTTATCGTCGACAAAATATGGCCCAAAAACGCCGCCGGCATGCAAACCGCTCCAAACAGTTATTTTTTGTGGATGAAGTGGTGATTCATGAAGCACATGTGGATTTTCACCCGACCAATAACGCATATTTTGCTTATTGACGAGCCCATTGAGCCAAAAATGAGCTTCGTCACTGAAGATGATTTTGCGATGAAATTCATCATCTTGGTGCATCTTCTCCAGAACCCAATCGGAGAACGTACGTCGCTTCAAATGGTCCATCGGCTTCAATTCTTGAGTCAGCTTGATCTTGTATTGGTGTAAACTGAGATCCTTACCCAAAATACGCCATAATGTGATCTGAGCGATGCCCAATTCTTGAGAACGCCGTGGAATTGACTGATTTGGATCGTTTACTACGGACGCCTGAAAGGCAGCGATATTTTCGACACTTTGACCAACCCTTGTTATTATTAAACTTGTTATTGCCTGTCTACTAGGGCGAGAATTACGACCGAAAATTGCAGTTAATGAATGGTAACACTTAGCTCATGTCCGATTTGACAGATAATTAGTCTTATCCTTCCGGTTAATAATGGAAAATAATTTCATTCAAATGGCTGCCTCGGTTGGCCATGCAGTAGCCTACACGATCGGTCCAATTTTTAAGCACATTATAGATTGTGTGCAGCTGTATTTCACCAATGACTTCACGAATATTGTCCTTTAAAGCGTCAATTATCTCTGGCTTGTCGGCGTAACACTTATCTTTTACGGCACCCCACAAATAATAGTCCAACGGTGTCAAATCGCAGCTCTGAGGTGGCCAAACGACATCAGCTCTGCGGCTGATAATGCGATCTTCAAAAACATGGCGCAAAACATCGAGTGTAGCTTCGGCTGTGTGGCACATAACTCCGTCCTGTTGAAACCAAATGTTGCCAATATTCTCCTCTTCAATTTTTGTTAACAAAAATTCGTTCAACATGGCCCGATAACGATCGCCATTGACTGTAACGGCCGCTCCTTGCTCATTTTCGAAGAAAAATGGCCCAATTATGCCTCTGGGCCAAAATCCGCACCAAACAGTGACTCGCTTTGGGTGTATCGGCTTTTCAATGTATGCGTGCGGGTTTTCTGTGACCCAAATGCGACAATTTTGCTTTTTTACATACCCGCCAAGATCAAAATGAGCTTCATCTGAAAAGATGATTTTTTTTGGCAAAATCGGCATCTTCTCTAAGTCGATCGCAGCCAATATTTTCAAGCGTTGCTCAAGCCTACGCACCAGTATATTCGTTCAGCGGAAGGATAAACCTAATTATCTGTCAAATCAGACATGAGCTAAGTGTTACCATTCACGAAATAAGCACTAGTTGAAATAAAAAACGTTAGATGGCGGACCCTTTAGTTGGTAACTGCAACTCCGAATTTCGGTAGAAAATTTTTATAATTTGCAGACGTTGCTCGTTCGTGTACTTTACCATTACGAAAGTGTTGAGTTTACTGAATAAATTGACAGTGTCAGTTTGAAGTTGATTAGTAAAAGACTGCGTTCATTGTCAGGTCCCTATTAGAAAACCCTTTACATATATACGAGTATGTACATGCATAAACACTGGGTGACGCAAAGTCACTGACTAGTTTTCAAAAGTAACAACTTTTTTGTTTTAATTTGTTGTTGAGGTATTTACATATTAAACAGACTTTGAAGATTAAATTTCATTAAATACTTCACTGGAGAGAAGTCTAATCGCATGGGATTTTATTTTGCAAGTAATTGCCTGATAATTTTGACCAAAGAGCCTACCAGCGGCGTTTTCATATGAAGAATCCACTGTCTGTGGACATGATCAAGAAGGGCTCTCTGAACTGGAAGACCGCCCGAATTGAGGCGAACATTTAACAATTTCTTACAAGTGTTGGGAGAGTCCACTTTGGCAATTTGGCCAACTTTTCGTGTCCCACAGATCATTGCAAAAAAGTTTGAGGTTTAAAATCTAATTTGGACAGGAGTTCCAAGAAATGCCAAACAAGGAAACGCTTCTATTCAACATTTGGTAAAGAGTTAGTAAACAAACAAAATTGCCTTAATCAAAAACTCAGTTATCCATACCGGAAATTGTACTGACTTTAGTGCACTATCTGGTGAGGTGTTACCTCAGAAAAAGTTATTAGGCTCAGAAAAAGACAATACAGCCAATACTGAAATCGTAAGATGCTGGGATTGCTGATAGTCCTGAGACGTTATTTTAAAAATGGACTCTGCCTTCTCTGGATTTGACATATCTCGATATTTCCGAATTCGCAACTAAAAGAAAATGTCCGTGCTGAAATACACCCTCTGCTCTCAGATATTTGACAACAATTTGTAAAGAATGCTGTATGGTCCGTATGAGTCCGAGGCTGATACTGATTTAAGGCATATCGTTTGTAACTATGATGCAATAGATGAAAAACTCTCCATCAGTCATATGTAAAATATTTATTTAAGTTATTACAATTTTACTTAAATGTTTTTCTCATCGCATCCGCCGTTCACACGTAGGCAAGACTTTGAAGCTAGTTTAGTTCAGTCTGTGTAGACTTTTGTTTAGTTTATCCCTCCATATTGGAGATGCATAAGTGACTATAGGTCTAGCAATTGCTGTGTGCATCCACAGTGCTATTTTTAGGAAGACTTTTGCTGACCCATAGTGAGATCTTTCCCTTTTTTTGGCTTTTTGGAATTTGTTTTCCAAGTGATTTTTTGATCCAGGGTAACCTTTCGGTATTCCACTTCACTTTAAAACTTTATATTTTCTCGAAAAGGTGTTTGATCTTTAAATTTGTCTAATTTTCTTCTCTTGATGAAAGCAACTATGGTGTGTTTTTTTTTGGGTTGACGTTTAGACCAACTTTCTTGCACCAGTCAGCTACAATATTAGAGTGCCTTCAGGAGGAGTTTCAAGGTTTCCTCCGATAAGGACGCCATGTCATCAGCGTATCGTTGGACATAGAAACTGTCGTTGCTGAATATATTTGGGAGTTCATTTACTACGATGGCCAAACAGGGGTGTAGAGAACCGCACCATGGGGGAAATGTTTCGCAACTGTGACGCTGAGCTTCAGCTTAAGCATATGCTTCATCCGGTTACCTATATGTATATGTAGCATTATCTACTCCTGTGTTTTTGGATGTACCTGGGAGCGTTTGGTGTTGTCGAAAGCTCCTTCGATGTCAATGAAGTAGCCCACCGTAATTTCTTTGTTGATTTTCCTGGTTGATAGGCATATTGGATTTTATGAAGCGGATACTTAGAAAGTGGGCTACTTAAGTATAGTGGGTGGAGTACTTTTCCTATGTTTTTAGGAAAAACGGGATGAGACTAGTAGGTCTGCATGATTTTGGTAAATCAGTTTGTCTACAACCTGTTTTGGGTATAAACTTAACCCTTACCTCTTTCCAATTTTTTGCTGTGTAACCCTAGGCATAACTGGTTTTGAACATGTTTGTGAGGAGCGGTTTTTTGTGTAATACCTTTTCGGAGGAGTTCTCGGAAGATTCCATTTTCACCAAGGGCTTTGAACAGGTCAAATGAATTGATTTCTTGTGACCCTTTCCAGTCCTACTTGGTTGGTCTATCGATCCCTCTGGAGAGACTTATCGCGAGCGATGGATATGGAATTTGGTGAATGGCTTTCGGCTGTACACCGCTTTTCACAGAAATGCTACTCGTATTTTTTCATTAGTTCGATTTGATTCGTGTGCTGTTTTGATGGAATACGAGTGTTGTTCCTTCGAATTTCAGAGGGATCTTGGAAGAATTTTTTCCATCTCGTCCTTTTAAAAAGCTTTCTGGTGTATGTTCTTAATTTGGTGAATTTATTATAACGCAATGGAATAGAGCGGTTGCCTGTCTTTTCTTTCTCTGCGCTAGCCTGGCGACAGGCAGACTTAATTACAGCGTTGAGACTTACGCAGTCTCTTATGCCTTTATAACAATTGGCTCCTGATTCCATGTGTTATAGGCCATATGTGTCCCAATCTCTAGATTTTGGCTATCTATAAGATTCAGACATTTTGGAGAGTAATAGGAAGTCAAAACAGATTTGATGATGATCAGATATCGATGCTTCAACTGAAACATGCCATTTATTTATGAAGGTTTTTCTAAATGGGTTGTATAGGGTGAAGTCAAAGACATTTTCCCTAATTCTCTTTATAAATTTAGAGCTTTACAGAATTCCAAGATTATGTTTGGAAATTAATTCTCTAAGAGGCTCACCTCTTTTGTTGATGTTTGAGCTATATGGTGTGCGTTCGCATCACAAAAGAGTGGTCTAAGTATGTTATGCCGGAAATAGCGAAATCAATTAAAAACATTTTATTTTAGACTACGAATGTTGCAAAATACAGTCAAGGTAGGTAGGTAAGAGTGGCTGTTGGAAATACCAACCCACTTAGGCCTATTGGTCCATTATGATGACACGTGGATCTATGATCCTCTTATTAATGGAACCAGTTTGAGCTTATGATAAAGCGTAGGAGACTGCTAACGTCTACATTTTCTAGATCATTTAAGTCGTTGTAGAAGGAAGCTTCATCTAGGAGCTTTCTTGGGAGAGAGCTGGACATGTACAGAGTAGGTAGAGGATTGTGTCCTCCTTTTCCTTGTCCATGCAGCTTCTACAGAAATCACTTTTAAAAGCGCAAAGCCTTCTTGCGTGCTTGCCTATGAGGCAGTGTCTAGTAATGACACCTGTTATGGCGCTGAGTAAAGGGAAAGACTAAAAGGATCAGACACTTAGAGCGATTCAGATCGAGCTTTGGCCAGTTCTCTTTGGTCGCTAGACATGCTTGCCCAGCAGTCCGCCTAAGGTCTGTTCTTTTATTGACATCCAGCTCTAATGTTAGTTTTCGCGTAGCGATTGGTATACCTATAGTACCTTTTTCCTGTGGAATAGGTAGGGTGGTGGCGAGTTTATCGGCTCTACAGTTCCCTGGAATGTCTCTGTGACCCGGCACCCAACAAAGGTGAATGTTGAAATCTTCATGAGAGATGATCGGCATTCAAGGACGATTTTAGAATATAGTGAGACCAAGTTCATTGACTTTGACTATCCGAAAAGATGCGGATATCGTTTGCAGATATCACGTTTTTCTTCAGCCAGGACAGAGCCTCTTTAATCGCCAAAATTTCCGCCTGGAACACGCTACAGTGATTTGGAAGACGGAAAGAGAGGCTTAAATTTAGCTTATCTGAGAAAACACCGCCATCAACTCCGCTATCGTTCTTCGATCCATCTGTGTAGAGATTGATTGACTTGTCATCCATGAAAGCATCTTCCTTCTCCTTCCTCCTCCCAGAATGATCTAGAAGGAAGCTTACATGGAAGTTTTTGTCAAACCAAAGTTCAGGTATGGTGTAATCGATGTTCTCTGTGTGGATTCCTAATGTATTAAGAATATTGGCGTGGTCAAATTAATTATTTGTCCACTGTTTAGTCACTTTAAGGCGAATAGCTGCAGTCGCAGCTACTTGCTTGCCAAAAATGTCGAGGGGTGTCAAGTGAAGCAGAATATCTAATGCCGCAGTGGAGGTAGACCGCAAGGCTCCGCTTGTGCATAGACATGTTTGGACTCTGCTTAGTTTAATGCGGTTGATTGCATTTTCCAAGGCCGTTCACCAGACAACCACCCCGTAAGAAAGTATCGGTCTTATGACCGAGATGTATAGCCAGTGGGTTATGCGAGGTTGAAGGCCCCATTTGTTCCCAATGGCTTTTTTGCAAGAGAATAAAGATATTGTAGCTTTATTGACTCTTTCTTGAAATTAGGTTTCCAGTTTAGTTTCCTGTCAAAAATGAGACCCAGATATTTTGCTGTATCGGAAAATACTAAACTGGTACCTTTCATTGAAAAAGGGTCAACAATTGGAATTTTGTATTTCCTGGAAAAGAGGACAAGATCAGTTTTATGGGGTTTTATTCCCAATCCACAGCGATCTGCCCAGCCGGTTAATCTGTTGAGATTTACTTGGAGGGGTTGATTATTCTGCTTTTTAACATGAGACTCCTCAAGTGAGTCGTCTACCTGCAGAGTTGACAGCGCAATCGTGATTTCGGATGTGTCGACGTTGTTAAAGGTGCCCTATATGTCCAGGAAAGCTATCATTGTGTACTCTTTGTATTGTAGGGATCGTTCGATGTGGCTTTCCTTTATAGTAGGCATGTTGAGCCATTGACAGAAGTCTTGGATCAATTTTAGCTCGTATATGGATATCAATCACATTGACTTCTCTGCATGACAGTGGAACGTGGATAAGTTCTACACAGCTAATCATAATATTTTCTAGTACAGCTAGAATAATATTTGAGGACCTCTGTAGCTCGACAGGTATTATACCATCTGGACCAGCAGTATGGTTGTATGGTTTGAAGGTATGCAGCGCCCAGAGCAGTTTGTCTGTCGTAATCAGACCATGAATTTTGGTCCCGGTTGTTGTAGGCCTGTTTGGGCTGCTACTGGCCGCGAGTTGGGAGCTACCTGCAAAGTGGGTGTCCAGTAGCGGGTTGAGTGATTCATCACTTGAGGTTGTCCACGAGCCGTCGGTTTTTTTTTCAAACAGCTAGGCTTCATAGGATTTGTAGAGATGATTTTTCTTTTCTTAGACGATTTTTCGATGCCTCAGAGGTTTCTGTGATTTTGTCACAGAATGACCCCCTGGATTGTCGCTTTGCCTTCCTCAGTTCTTTTTTGTATAGTTTGAGGGATTCTTTGTAGAGTCAAAGTCATAGAATCAAAGAAGGTGATAAATATAATAGATTGCAGAATACTTTATCTTTACTGAACGAAGCCGGAAACGGGTTATAGGTCAAATGGTGTCGATAATCAAAAAATTATAAAAAAAAATCTAAGTCATGTACTTTTAAAAAAAAAAGAGAAATCTGACACCTTGTGACGATCTTTCAAGTGCTGTGACCTCTAATCTTTACTTTTCTTCGATGTTTTTTTTGTCACGTAACCCTGAGTAACTCCTTTATAAATTATGGTCCAAAATTGAAACATAACTATATCAGTTTTACCTAAAATATTGCTTTTTTGTCCATCCATGTATCCGAAAATCATTAATCATCCAAGTTGAACTGACTGTACTGACAAAAAAATGTAGTATGCCATTTTGGCAAGTAACTTTAAAAGATGGCGTATTTAGTCTGGATTCCAAAATGGTATGACACTTGCTAGAATAACGCTTAATTGAGGACAAAGCAAATATTTTGTTAAAGAAACCCGATTCATAGTTAATTTATTTGTAATAAGTTAAAATGAGTAGCAAGTGTGAGCGAGACAGGCAGTGATGCCGTGATTGAGACGGATAAACACGCCATTTCGACTAGTGTGAGTGAAACAGATTGTTAAGTAGTGACGCGTAGGCACATCGTGCAATACTGCCGTACGTTACGCTCCTTCGCTTACAGCCCATTATTTTGTATTCGTGTTGATTTCGTGCTTACAATTTTGGCCTTTTTTATTGGATTTCATTGCATTGCGACTTTGATTTGCTATCTGACCGTTTCTGTCGAACCTGGATTTCTTCTGGACTAGTGTTGATCGTTGATCCCGTGATTGTGTATTGCGAATGCCATCATGCCATCTCGATACACTGCTCAGGAATATGCTAACATGCATCTCATTTATTCGGAATGCGGGTGTAATGCTAGTGCTGCAGCCAGACTTTATCATGAGAGATACCCAAATGCTCAGCGTCATCCGGATCACCGAATGTGCACCGGTCATTCTCAAAGGGTCGCTTTAAAAAATCTAGTCGTTAGTGAGGGAAGACCAGTCATGCCCTACGAGAACGAAGTCTTACAAGCAGTCGCACAAGACCCTAATACTTCAGTACCTGCAATTGAAGAAGGATAAAGATTCATCAGTACCATGTACAGCGAGTCCAAAGTCTGCTACCCCAAGATTATCCAGAAATAGTCCAATTTTGTCAAACGATGGTGCAGAGGTTCAGAGAAGATCCGAGATTCTTCGAAAATGTGGAAAATCCACATTTGATGCGGGAAGATAGAACACAGTACCATTTTAAAGTAAACATGTGGACGGGAATTTTGAATGGTAGAATTATTGGCCTATTCGAGCTGCGACAGAATTTGAATGCGGAGGTTTATTTAGAACTTTTGGAGAACCACATACCAAACTTATTTTAAGACGTGCTATTAATATTTATGCATGTGTGTGGTATCAGTAAGATGCTCGGACAGTACGAGAGTTCTTCGATCGGGAATACTAAAAACGGTGGATAGGGCGGTGTGGTAAATTTCGAGGCCACCCAATTTTTTTTACTGGGGAGCGGTAAAAGAAAAAATTTATACTAAGCCGATAGAAAATTTAAACGATGATTTGTAAGAAGATGTAGAGCTTGTATTGCCGCTGGAGGCAAATAGTTCGAACATTTGTTGTAAGATACAAGATCGGTAGACGGCGTTTAGTCGTGCAACACACAACAGTTGAATAAAGCGATTCTGAGAGTATACGCCAAGAGAACGTAGTGTTCCGTGTGCTCTGTGATGGAAAAAAATGAAATAAATTGACAAGGGTGTCATCTCTCTCTGTTTCACTCACACTAGTCGAAATGGCGTGTTTATCCGTCTCAATCACGGCGTCACAGTCTGTCTCGCTCACACTTGGTACTCATTTTAACTTACTAAAAAGAATTAACTATGAATCGGGTTTCCTTAACAAAATATCTTTTTTGTTCTCAATTAAGCGTTAGTCTAGCAAATGTCATTGACCTATCACCCGTTTCCGGCTTGACGTTGATTTTTGGGACACCCTGTATATCAGTCCTTTATAATGCCTTAGTAGTTACTTTTAGCGATCCGCCAAGCCATCACTTCATGTGTTGAAAGCTTATCCTTTTCCTTAGCCTAAGATGAGATGTTAAATGAAATACAGGTCTTTTTACGTTATTTCTGGAAACAGCGTTTACTTCTACTTTTCTGCAATTTTTACCATTTTAACTTAACAGACGCGCAACGATATTTATCTTTTCTTGACGAGAAAAAGGAATATGAGTTTTGGGTGTATTTTGGTATTGCACATGCGAGTCTTATTTTAATCTTACGCATCGAAGAGTTTTTCGAAAAACCAGGATCAAATAAGTGTTTTTTTACATCAAACTATTGACATACACACTCGTATATGTTTGCTATCAGAGATACATATTTCTTCATTCTAATCAACAAAATTAAATGGAGCAATATTGAACAATTCGAAATATCTGCCACTTATAAGAGAATCTGCTGAACAGCAAAAAAAAATAGATCTTGGATATTTACAGGAGTAAATTATAAATGCGTTCGTAAATCTGTGATCCATCCGCAACAAATTCTTCGGAGAGACAGGAAGAAACCCTCGGATTTTTGACGGATTTCCAAGCGAATTTTGTTAACTTGTCCCCAACCTACATAGCACTCGCATTTTTATGTCTTCAAAGATATGGTTACATTTACAATATATGGAGGAAATATTTGACATCAGATGTAATTATAAGCGTTACATTGCAAAAAATTAAGTAGAGGACGATTTAGGCTTTAACAAACGTCAATGCCTTCCGAAAAACAAAAACGCTTTTAACAATTCTGAAAAAGAGAAACTTGGCAAAATAAAACAAACCTTTCAGTTAGCATATTAAATATATATTTTCATGTATATATAATTCATCATGTCTGTATCATGTATGTATCTTTTGTCTGATAATTTACAATTTTACTCAATTTTTTATGAAATGTCTTTGTATATGCATTTAACACCTTTCTCTTTGGTTTTAAAATTCTCTTTTCGTCGTTCATATTGTTAAACTATTTAATTTCATGCTTGCTAGAACTTGGTATATTTATTCGCATTAAAGAATTTTATTTTTTACATATATATTTGTATTTGTATATAATTTTTTACCAGACGTTGGTTTGCATAGATTTACAAATAAAATTTTGTCTTTTTGTTTTTACAAACTTAACAGAAAACCTAAATTTAAGTAAATAAACTTAAAAGAAAAATGGTATCGATAATGTTCTTATGTTTATTTATTAATATTCTTTTCAGGCAACAGTATGATACTAATTATTGTATTTACAAGTATATTTAAGTATTTGTCATCTTGTTACTTAAAATTAAACTTTACAGCTTTTCTCTAACAAATTTTCCTAGATTCATTTTTATTTATTAATTTTGTTCATACTCGTACATTATATGTTACTGTAGTAAATAGCGTTTTTATTTATATTTAGTTTTTTTTTTGTATTTTAATTTGTCCTTAATGCGCTACAACATTATTACTGAACTCATATATTATTTTTTTGATATAATTTATTACACGTTTTTTTTTTTTTTTTTTTTAAATTTTTTTTGGCATCTGTACTCGTATTTCGACTTATGCTCTTGCTGTTTTGTTTGTGTGAATTTGTGTTTTCAGTTGGAATGGTTAAATGGAAGAATGTTAAGTCTCAGATGATAAACATCGAATGTAAATTTATGTGGATGACTATAATATTAATTTCTGCATCATTATGGATTACAATTTGCGCTCATTTGCCAGTGTTCTCTGTCATTTTCGTATTCATAGAGTTTTCCGCTGTTTAAAGAATAAAAATCAACACACAGCCAATTACATAACATTACGTGAATGCACGTAGAGCGTATCCTGCACCCAATATTCAGGACCCTTTAGCCAAAAGATACTTTTACTCGGTCTGGTGGTGGCATTTTTGTTTCCTTATTTTTATCGTGGTCAAACGAATTCATTTATATTTAGTACGAGTACGTACGACTATGTATGTATGCATGAGCATGCCTTTGCTGGAGAAATACCCGAAAGGAGGTGCCCGATTGGTGAAAAAGAGGGTGACAGTAGTGTGATAAACAAAAAAAAAACACCTATAAAAATTATTTTAATGCTCGTAGCATGGCCAGCAAATATCCTGTTGGTTGGTTGGTAGGTTGGCAGGTTGGTTGGTGGGACACGTGAACATTATATTGAAACAGGGTGCCATTGTCACAATACTCGTACACTGCTGCTGACGATGTTAATCAGATGCGTTGTTTAATTGTCGTAAATAGAATTTTACATGGAAAACGACATGTAAATGTTGTAAAATGTCACGCAGTTGGCATTGTGGCTGTGGCAAAATAATTTTATCTTATTTTACTTTGTCTGGTGGTATTTTTAATTTTATTTTGTAAAGTAACAATGAATAGTTATTGGAATACATTCATTTATTTGCTTGCTTGGATATGTACCTATTCCATGAATGGCATTGATATGTGTGGATGGATATGCTTTAGTAGATAAGATAGGAGTAGTCTTTGTTTTGACTTTGGATGCAGATTCTGCTACAAATACATAAAATAACAGTCAAAACAGAGAGACGGTGGTTGAAGAAACTGTTAAATCAAAATAAACGAGAGACTTAAATTAATTGATACAAGTAATTTTTGCTAAAAACAAAAACAGTTTTCCGCGCCAAAAATTATTACGAGAGAAGAGAACAAATCTATCTTCGCTAGTTGGTCTGAATACCTTTATGTCTAAGCTTACTGGAAAAAGGCCATACGACTATCCTTACTTACCAAGTTTTGATGATTTAAATTCGGCGATCACTTGTAGTTCAACGTATAATAAAATATTGGCTGCTAATTTGGCCTAGCAAAATAAAATTGCTTGTGATGTCTGAAGCTATTCACAAAAGGTCCCATGTGACGAGCTTAACAACAGGTTGCGCAAAAAAAATCTTTCTCGACTAAGAGATATGCAGATTTTATACCAAGTAACGCGCTTTAAAGTTAAGCTAAGTAAGGTGTCAGGGTTTGGCCTGAAAAGTGCACGAATGGTGACATGGTGTTGTTCGACTTCTTATAGCTTCATATCCCTGACGGATGGTGTGATATGCTTTTTTTATTTAGATTTCAGACACCACCATTTGGCTGCATTAAATCTCATTAGAATTATTGAAGATGATCACCTCTAGAAATCGCATTCTTGGATATGAAGAACAGAAACATCAAAGAGTACCAACATGTTACAGAAGGAGAATCTTAAGCTGAGATTCGGAAATTTTTTGTATAGAAAAAGTGAGGAAAAGAGTGAGAGAAGAGCTCACGAAAATTCACTTTGTAGTCAATATTAGATGGAATGATAACACCGATAAGAATTGAACGTCTTTCACTATGAAAATGGTGTTTTTTCGCATTAAGGTTGAGTTACGAAGGATCGTTCATGACACAATATTTTGAACACTTATTCAGGCATATGGCTTCCTTGGTTATTTTTAACGAATCGCATCTTGCCGGCCTTATTTTGGGTAACTTTTTCTTGCATCTAGGAAGATGCAAGATGCATACATAGCTCTACTAGAAGTAATCGAGTCGTGTCAAATCGCACGATCTTGTGGCGTGTTCACTGACCTATTTAGCGATAAAATGCTTCCGTTGAATCGAGTTCTCAGTAAATTAATGGTTTTATGGACTGATCATTGTCTGTAACTCTGGATTTATTTTTGAAATAAGATCCAATGATGTCACCAGTGTGAGGACCACACTAGCTATGCACTTTTGTGGCTGTAAATGAGTCCTGCTTAAATCACAAAGATATTGAGCTTAAAGTGAGCCTAATCAATAAACACAATCTCTAGTCGCAAGCTATGGTATAGTGGGTTAAGTCAATGCACTATCTGGAATTTATACAGGTGAAGGCCGAGATCTTTCGCAAAATGTTCCACTTAGCGCACATAGTGAGGCTAAGCTGTTACGATCTTCTACGTCTTCGAAACGTCAACCAGAGGCTACAGTTTATTCTGTACGCACATAATGTGCACGAGTTGCTGTTAGTTGATTATGAGGACCAAATGAATTACGGAACTTTCTATATATTTCGTAACTTTGAAACTGATTTTCAAAATAAGGTGAAACGATATGAAATCATCTGCAATGCTATGTATCAGTCAAGAAATTATCCTTTATTTGGATACCTTGGGAATCATAAATATGACATATTCGGGCTTCTACACCACAAGATAGTCGTCCGCCCGTCTTTGCGGAAAGCGACAGCGTTAGACTCATTTGTTCGATTAGCAAATGCGTATCGATTTTCCATGTGGACATTTAAGCCATGGTAAGCCTAATAATTACGAATTCCATTACGATAACCAAATTGAGTTTAGGTTCTCATTCAATTCATATACGACTTCAAAAAGATTTCGAAAATGTAACACTCGAGTGCTTCACAACATTAAAAAAATAATTTCTTAAGACAAGAAACTTGCCAACACACTAGGCAGTGGCTCAAGTGGTAGTGTATTGGCTTCCAAATAGGACGGTTCGGGGCTCAATGCCTGCCGCACCCGAAAGACATTGCTTTTTTTAAGCAAATAAAATCACGAAAGATGAGTGGTTGATTTGAATACAACAAAAAGTCCAATTACACCATCAATTTGGTCTCCCCATTAAATTTTGGATGCCACCAATGAAACGAGTGTTAAGTTCTTTTTTTTCATAAAAACATGGGTTTGCAACAAAAGGTTTATCATGGAATATGAAGTCTGCTATTGTTATGCCTTAATAAAAGTGGAACGGTTCTTGCCTAAACAACTCACTGAAATTGTTAGTCAACGTGAAACAGCTTCTCACCCAGTAATTGTTCAGTTGGTTCAGAAATTTGAGCTTTAATGGCAAGTTAGTGCTGTGAAACATCAAAGTCGTGCCCACCATGCAAGAACAACTGCGAAAATTGCTTCCGTAGCTCGAACTACGTCGCACGTCGATTTCACATCGATTTCATGACAAACAAACTCCAACAAATTTTCCATAAAGATTTGGTCATATAACCCTCAATTAGCACAATAACTTAGGCCAACCATCAGAAGTGTTGTAATTTTGAGAATTGGCTTTTGCAAATTCATGGAATTGATCAATAATTTAACCAAAACTCATCTTTAGTGATTTTTATATTCAAGGCTTTTTTAACTAAGGAGAATTAATGCATTTAGAGCGCATATAGTCTTAGAATGATTGTCAGGAGTCCTCCTTATCCCGAATTGGTTTGGTGCGGTTACACAAGTGATAAAAATATAGCCTTCTGTGAGAAAATTCAGTTGAATGTGTCATTTCTCGAAATGGTGATCAAAATTAGACGCTTTAACACTGTGCGACTTCTTTCCTTGTGGCCATGTGAAAAAGAAAATGTATGCCAAAACTCCTCTGTCAATTAAATCACTCAAAACCAACATTCGTGCTGTTATACAGGAATAGAGTCGAAGATGTGCGAAAATTTGATGAAAAGTTTGGGTTTAGAACAGATATCTTGGAGGTTCCCGTACTCAAACTATACCTCAGCAAACAGTGGCGCCATCTATGTTTTGGGGCATGCATTTTTGATGCTTGAATCTTTTTTACTATCTACCAAAATTTCATTTATTTTGACTGTCAAATAGGAAACATATGACAGATCGCATACAGATCGACAACTTTTCTTTTGAAGTTCAAATTTTAACCTATGATCCAAACTTCGTGAAAACAATTGTTACGAGTGATGAAACATGGTGCTTTTAATACGATGCAAAAACCAAGCGTCAAAATGTGGAATGGAAGTCGAAAAGTTCACAAGCCAAGAAAACGCGAACAAATCCCTTAAAAATCAAGACAATGCTTATCACATTTTGCGATCCATATGGAGTTCATTGCACTTGGTTAAAAGGTTGATGAATATTATTTCGCAGTTTTGAAGCATTTGATGAACAGAATCAACGCAGAAAGTTGGTCTCTGTTACACGTAATGCACGGCATCACACCTCACTCATTGTTTGTCAACGTTTGGGTCGAAATCAAGTCTGTGTGTTGAGTCCGCTATCGTATTCACCTGTGACTTCTCTCTTTTCCCAAAATTGAAACCCAAATTGAAAGGATCTTTTTTTTTGACGACATTTCGGCCACTCAAGCTGCTTTAAAACAAGCACTGGAGGCAATTTCACAATATGAGCTGAAGCACGCATTTGAATCTTTATTAAATCGTTATAACAATTGTATCGAAGCTAGAGGAGCCTATTTTGAATAAAATCTAACAATGTTAAAATATCTGGTTTCATTTTTCTGTCCAATGCCAGTCCGGGAACTTTATCGACACACTGTTTATATGTCTTCTTGATAAATAAAAAAAATAAAAATTCTCACTGGAAACCCCTTAACTTACAATATACGCCAGGTTCATGCTTTTTCTTAAATTACAAGTCCTAATATTTTCTTGATAGTTTGCTAATACGGAACCATATATTATGGAGCTCATGTTCATGACGCACTTGTAAAAAATCACCAGCGGATGCCACTAAAACTAAATTTAATATGAAGAGGAGGTAAAGTGGACAGAGTAAGGCTATTGCACAAGATTAATAAGTGATTTTTAGAATTTTTTTCAATATAGTTTGGATATAATTCGAAATTACAAAAGTAGAAGACAAAATCGATGTTTGGGGTAGTTGTTAATACGATATGATTGTTTCGCTGTTTATTTCTCAATATGAGATTCCTTCATTGCAGGCTCATCCCGTTCCTGAGTTCAAACAATATTTTTGACTATTGCTATTCAAATATTTGGAAGGTTCCGAAACATTGGCAATTATACTAAAACAACAGCGACGGGGGAATCTTCTAGAACGACAACAGCTGCGGACAACAAGGGAGCTAGATTTTTCTTCTAAATGTTAAATTAAAATATATTTAATAAATATTTAATTTGTTGTGAATTTGAAATCACAAGTGGACGATAAATGTCTTTTTTTTTACTTGCTCACCTTTTAGATGCTCAGAAATTGGTTGGGTTGGTTTTTGTCTGTGCCAATCATAGCGAAAAGTGAAAATTTAAATTTATTTAAAATAAATCTATCCCAAAGTTCGCAAATACTTTTATCTCTTGTGAATAAAAGTAGTTTTAATTAAAATAACATGTACAACTTTTGTAGTCAATTTTTAAAGCGGTGCCTATCGGTGCCACACAACTAGTTGGTCATTTTCACAACAATTTCCCCCATCTAAAAAGTGTCCAATCTACAACACAGGAGTTTTGCTTTATGCCGACTCAGCAAAAAAAAAATGACAAAAGTGAAAGAACTCTCTTTTGCGAATGACAATCTGCAGCAGGAGAGAGGAAGCTCTTTTCCGTTCGTACCGCTAAAAAAAAGTTGAATTCCAGCAAAAAATACAGGAACCTTTACAAACCTTTACATAGATAATGCAAAACTTCCGCCGGACAAAAGTGCCCTTTTTTAACATTTTCATGCAAATTTCGCCACAGGCCAGAAATTGGAAAATGTAGATAGGTACATTAAAAAAAACTTTGCCTGCAGCAGCAACGGTCTGCCAGGAAACACATTATGTAAACTGTTAGCGCTTTTTACTCACTTCCGTCAACCCTGCCTCTCCGTCAATGAGGTTTCCATAATTAATTTACTTTGTCGTTTAATGTGATGCACAATCACGGGAATTTTGTAACGGTATTACAAATTTCACAATTTTATTATTTTCTCTATCAATTAAATATTTTCTATTTTTGTTTTCACTTTTTTTTTAGACATTAACCCGACGAAAGCTTAGCTTTATTCCAAAGTGGATCCAGCTTTGACTTTAATTATTATTTTCTGCTCCTAGGTTCTAATGTAAAATCTATGAGCGAATTTATTTAATTCTGTTGATTCGATTTCCAAGAGCTATTGTTATACATATTAAAAAAATTGTTTGATATAAAATAATAAAAATATTATATTACAAACTACGATAGTTGTGTGCCGTATGTAAAGTGATTGAGTTTTATAAATACATCTGAACCGTCAGTGGAAGCAGGCAGAAGTAACTTTGTAAAATGTATGTTCCGTACAGTATTGCTGCACCTGCAAATGGAAAAGAAGGTAACACAGTCAAAATTCAATTTATTACGAGTATTCATGTAATTTTTGTTAAAACTTAAATTTCACTCTTCATGAAGTAAAGGCAATATATTTGGTGGCTTTCGAATATTTTTAAAACTACAATATGTTTCGGAATATATTTCTTCAGAAAAGATAGAAGGTGTCCAAATAGAAAGTTTCTCTAGAGCGGACCGTGCGTTGCGTGTGCATCAGTTTAAAAAAAATAGTGATTGCACGACTGTCCCGCGAAATCAATTCTGAAGTCAGCGTGGTTTATATAATAGAAATGCTACGCCATGTGGTCTCTGTATCAGGCAATGGATTCATAAGTTCGAAAAAACTGTTTCAACAACGGATATGGGTGACCAATGTCATCAAGACATAAATAAGTCAGTTTATCAGTGGTTCTACTAACCATTCAACAGGAACCTGTCAATTGAGGACATTGAAATATACCTTAAACAAATGAACGAAACGATTACACGAACAACAAACATTACGCTACCTAGGTATAAACACACAGACAGAAAAGACACATTTCGCAACGCAGCTATTGACGCACTGCAGCAATATAAAAGTAGACTGCTATCGAGACTAAAATCCTTGTATAGGCAGCTTACTAAAAGACGTAACCAGGGGGTCAAAAACTTCCAAATATTAACAAAAAAGAATTACAGGACTTCTGTAAGTTTGTATTGGAGCAATAAAATGTGGGCAGTGAATACCGGCAATAAAAATACCACCTTGATCAAAACGTTCCCGGAATTTATTCAGAAAATTTGAAATACAAGTTTATTCATCTAAATCTATATTGTCCCCTTCAAAGTAATCCATATCGACTGCAACACACTTATGCCAGCGCTTGATCCAATCCTCGAAACATTTTTTATATTCACAGGGAGCCGAATCAGGTGAATTCGGTTGAATGGTATTTGTTCCATTTTTCGTCAACAAATTACGAATAATGATGGCACTGTCCGACGGTGCGTTATCATGGTGCAAAATCCATCAGTTTTCTGCCCAAAATTATGGTCTCTTCGGCGAATTGCTTCACGCAAACGTCTCATAACAACCAAATAATACTCTTTGTTTACTGTTTGGCCTTCTGGCAAAAATTCATGATGCACTACACCTTTGTAATCCTTTGTAATCAATGAAATTGAGGTCTTTTGGCACCAACTTTGCTGCTATCTTGGACGGATCTATAGACAATGTTCAAGTCCTCCGCTATCTCTCTGATGGTTAATTTGCGATTATTGACCAACATTTCTTTTACTCCATCAATGTTTTCGTCGGTTTTCGATGTCGATGGTCTGCCATGTACGATGAACGGTCATCATCTTCGATTGACTCACGACGACTTTTAAACCGCTCGTGCCACTGGTAAATGACCGTTTTCTTTAGAGAATCGTTGTCGAAACATTTTTCCAACATTTCCAACGTTCGCGCACCATTAAATCAGTTTTTTACGCAAAATTTAATACAAGTTCGTTGTTGCAAATTTAAATCCATTTCTAAAATTGTAAAAAATCGCCAACACAGACAGGGTTAGATGTACTCTTGGCTACGTAACTTTTACAAATATCAAGCACTGATGCTAAGATTTAGAGGGAATGTCAACAACAGATTTTCAAACTTAACAAAGGAAACAGAACTCAAATCGTAACAATGGGAGCGCCACACGGTGGTTATTCGCGGAACTTTTTGATGTTGTTATGTTACCGCACGACCTTCCATGTCTAAAGATCGCACGAACAAAGAACAAGTACTGTTGATGCAGGTATAGAGCCAACAGAAGCTGTCAATGACGACAACTTCTTTGTGATCGAATATCTGTAGAAAGAGGCCATAAGAGAGACTTTCCAAGAAGTGTATAAGGCAATTGATGTAATTCTCCTAAACCACTATCTGGAGAATAGAGTCACAATTTCTTCGAGTTCAATGACGAAAATACAGAAAATAATGTCATCGCCGTCGAAGGAAGAGCTCAAAACGACCTTGGAATCAATTAGAAGTAAGAAATCAGTGGGAACCGATTGAATACCGAACATTGTGATTCGACATCTCCCACACTGTTTAATTATGCGCATATTGCGCATTAAAAGACAACAGTGTTTCATCCGATTCTTATATGGGATAAAGACATGTCCAATCCGGTGAGTCTTCAGTCGATAGATCTCCTTCCGAATATCAGTAAGGTATTCGAAAAGGTAATCAACCGAGTCCTGGCTAAGTGGGTTGAGGATAAAAATATAATCCCGGATAATAAATTTGGTTTTAAGGCGGGACATGACATATCATACACCGCGTCTAAACTGGTATCTGATATCCAGGCGGACAAAAGCAAGAAACAATTCACGGGTGCCTGCCTGATTGACGTGGTAAAGGCCATCAACACTATATGGTCAGATGGCACTTCTTTAGGCTGAACAGAGTGGACATAAGTAAACCACAGCTACACATTCTTTTATATATCAAACACCAGATGCGATTTTTGCTTGAACATTTGACATTAAAAATGGTCTGCAACAAGATGCGGTTAATTCGGCGATCCTATTTAATAATTACACAACTGACCTTTTGAGTTCACTTCATCATGCCATTGCGTACGCCGACAACAAAAATCGAAATCATTAATATGCTCTTGCAAAGTAACTTCGATAAAATTAAATAATATTGCTTTGACTGAAAGTTAAAGATCAACTTTCAGAAACCATTATTTTTAGGGCCCCTTTGTCTGGGGTCTCTGAGAAAACCAGAAAGGTCGTAGGACAGCATGGGCAGCCACTTCCTTGTCGAAAG